>VNJV01000550.1:0-28000 GCA_008042635.1 Drosophila nikananu | reverse complement strand
GCTGCTGGCGAAGTAAGTGCTGTCCGGGTTGAGGACGGGGACCGTAAATAAAAGAACATTAAGGAATCAGTTAAAGAGTTTAAAGAATAACTATAAAGAATTATTTGAAATTGAAGAGGAAATAATAAGCTTATGAGGTTTAAAAAATAGGAAATAAATAAATTTAAAGACTGCTTCTTTTTAAAGATACAAATTTAATATAATAATCTTCCATAAGCATCCAACCGAATTTGATATATATGTAAATAGTGGCAGCCACTTTACTATTACTTAACTGAATTACAGCTACCTACTTTCGTTAGTTTTCGGGTACCCATAATGATTACGGTCTCTGGTCCTGGGATAATGTACTATATATGTTGATGACGGCTAATCTGCATACTAACCTGCTTGTATCATATCCACTAACCAATTAACCCACTGACTGCGTTCCGGCTCGACCTAACACACTAATGCAATCTGACGATGTTTCCATGTTTGTCCATGCTTCCACTCACACGCTCACCCATCGCCCAGATGAAGACGCCGCTCTTCGTGTCCGGCCTGACCAGCAAATCCTCCGCCGAGCTCGTGGGCCGTGCCCGTCGAAGTGGCTACTGTGTCTTCGGGGAGACGCTGGCCAGCTCTCTGGGTCGCTCTATGAGCGGTGTGCCCAAGGGGGATCGCATTTACTGCATCACCAGCCCACCGATCCGCGAGTCTGCCGAGACGCCCAGACAGCTGATGAAGTCCCTGGCGTAGTAAGTATCATCAGTCGCTCATATATGTGTCACGATAGAAGTATGTAAACCTGAAGCCTATTTGGTTGAAAATATAAAGAAGATAAGGATCAAATATATTGATTCTGGAAGTAAGTAAGTCTTCGAGCATAAGACATGATCGTTGCACCTCCCACCCTGTGGTGATTGTTCGTTTCGTTTCGTTTTATTTAACTGACAACCTCAAGGATCATTCCACTGCCCCGATATTAATCTGATATTATACCTCCTCCTCACAGCGACGACCTGCAGCTGACTGGCAGCGACAACTGCACCTTTAACAAGGAGCACAAGGCGCTGGGTAAGGGAGACTTCACCAAGATCCCGAACGGTGTTAACGGCGTGGAGGACAGAATGTCGCTTGTTTGGGAGAAGGGTGTCCACGCCGGACTCCTCGATCCCTGTCGCTTTGTGGCCGTAACGAGCACGAACGCGGCCAAGATCTTCAACATCTATCCCCAGAAGGGACGCATCGGTAAGTCTTTTAGCTCTAGGAAGAAAACCAATTATTTATATCAATCAATAATTCCATTAGCCGTTGGCTCGGATGCCGATATCGTGATCTGGAATCCGAATGCCACCCGCACCATTTCCAAGGACACGCACCACCACGCCTGTGACTTCAACATCTTCGAGGGCATGACCGTGCACGGTATCTGCGAGTACGTTCTGGTGCGTGGACGCATCTGTGCCGAGCGAGGAAATGTGCGCGTGGCAGAGGGCTTTGGACGCTTCATCCCGACGCCCGTTCGTCCGCCGTTTGTCTACGACATCATTGAGGGCAAGGTGCAGTCACAGCCGGAGGAGCAGCACGAGGAGAAGCAGAACGGCAATGTGGCCAAGCGTTTCGCCGAGCTGGACATACAAATTCCGGTGCAGGAGCCCATCAGCGCGATGTTGGCCGGCAACCTGGCCATGCCGGCCGAGGGATCACTTTGCAGCACGCCCTCGGTGCGTGGGCGAGTCGATGGAAAGCGTGACTTGCAGGAGTCGTCGTTCTCCATAAGCGGTAAGATAAGAAAGATATAAATAGAGATTTGAGCAAAATCCTCAATATCAATTTAACAGAGGAACTGGACCGATCTGGCGTTCGAGCGTGCATCAAAGTAAAGAACCCACCTGGCGGCAAGTCTTCCGGATTCTGGTAGAGATCTTAATAGTGACGTCGCATCATAGTGTGTGCGGATGTGGTGTGGAATCGGAATCGCACAATCTCCGACGACAGTGTAAGCCAAAGTCTGCGCTCATACGACAACTAAACCGGCATTTAATATAGGAAACCCCGAAACAAAATCGTAATCTAACCAAATCTCAAAATAAGTAAATATACATATAGCCACAAAACCTATTGAGAAGGAATCATGCAACCTGCTTCGTTTGTCTGCCTCTTGTTGATCAACCTTTTGTTAAACTTCACAATTTGGAGAAACCCAGTTGCTGGTAACATCGTCGATTGCCTGAATTGAGGCCAACCGAAAATCAAACAAAGTGCTTATTAAGGATATTTTTTGTTGAACACGTATGTACGTTTATTTTTTAAATACTTTGTTTATTTACAAGGAGATTAGCACAATTTGTTCATACCCTTGAAAGCTGAAATAGGCAATCCAATCAAAATCAAATGGCTCGAAAGGATTATTGAGTTAAGTAATAATATTACAATTGTTTGTCGATATAACCCGCTTGCGAAATGGAGTACATTTACTTGATTACTTGATTTGTCCCTAAGACCGATCACGCCACATTGGGAGCAAATATTCGCGACTCATCTCTGAGGATTAGACGTCTTCAATTAGACACTGTAATCATTTTTTCGATGAAAAATTATAAATGTGCAAAACTATTTATTATATATGTACACATACTTTATATACATTTAACAAATGCAACAAAAGCATAACACAAAGATGCAACTAATAAACTTTACGAAAAAAATATTAAACAGTTTATTCTTAAATTCCAAAGCCAAGACAATTTAAATCAGAAAAGGTATTTATGTTGGGATCTGATTAGAAGTTAACGAGGCGAAACAGACGGGCGAACCGGTAGAGACTCATTAAGGAAGTTTGAAAATAGTTTTCTGCACTAGCTTGAATTGTTTTTTGAAGTTCTTTACAAGAGGGTGTAAACTAGATTAGGGATTTACATATATCAAAAGAATTTATTAAATGTAATTAATTTCTCACATTTCTTGTTATATTTGAATTTCAGTTTGAAAAAGAAATTTCAATCGACCTACCTAAGATTCCCCATAAAATAAATAAATTAATCAAGTCGAGATAAAAAAATTCTTTAGGCCTGCTACTTGGTCTCCCGCCCCTTAAGGCATCATTTCATAGTTGGATTAGTTAATGGTCGCTTTTATTTTTATTTAAATGGATATATTTACAAAACGATTTAGCACAATTCGTGTATGTATTAGTTGTATATTTCAATGCATATACGCTTACTCTTTATTTAAAAATCATGACTGACAGCAGACGATGCGAAATCAAGGGTTTGAATAAATAAACTGCCCAACTGTCTGTGCAGTTATTCGTATATGAATACATAATTACAATCGTTCGATAGGTCACACTCTACCGTCTCAAGAAAAGTACTCCATTGCATGGGCGACACCACGAGATGTCCATGCAAACCAATGGTGTTCCTGGGCCGGGCGGCTATCAATTAGGTGTCTCAAATGTGATTCAATTTAAATATTTTTAAATTATACGAGGTAAAATATAATTAGAGTTGCCTTCATCACTCAACTACTTACAATTGGTTAATTTAACTGCCGAACACAGTTACAATATTATCATTACAGGGTGTCATACGAATAAACAATCTAATGAACTAGTCTTGACATATAAATAAAGTGTTTTTGTGTGTAGTGCTTTGGGTAAAAATGAAAATATTGTGTGGCAAAGGTTGCTTCTGCTTAATTTTAAATACTTCTTCACTTCTCTCTCTCTGTGCTTCGCTTACGCTCTAAAAATCATTCGTAATGTGACCTAAAATTGACTTAACAACTAAATTCCAATAGTTATAATGACATTTTATGAGTGGTTTCCCTTTACTTTTCCATATCTTCTTCCATCCCGTCCGGTGATTATAGTTGATTTTAAATTTGATGATGGTAGGCTGTAGGAATGCATGCGACCACAAAATTCTTTAGATTTTTCTATCCAAACGCTGCAAATATAAACGCATGTTAATCGTATGCCTTAATACGGGTCGTCGCGTCGGCTCTTACTGCCTGAACGTAGGCGTTTGCTCGCTCTCATGCTAGCTTTGCTTATAGCTTCTTTAGATAGGCGGCACACTTAACCGCACTGCTGACCTGTCCCGTGTTGAGGAGACTCAACTTCTTGTGCTTCGCCCGGAATTTCTTTACATAGGCGTCAATAAGATTTTTAATCTTGTGTGGATTGATTTCACCAGACCGACTGTGACAGATCTGAGGAATACAATTTAAAATTAATTATATTTATAGTGTTCATATTAAATTTATTTGACATGTCGTTCTTGAAAGTTACCTTGGGTACAGCTCTTCGCATGATGTCCTTGTAGTCCTCCTTGGTAATCACCTTTTTGTTAAAGTGCGGCTTCAAAACTAACTTCACTTCTTCAACGACACGTTCCTGTCGATTTAGCTTGCGTAAAAACTGCAAAGTAAACACAACATTCATAATTTGTCGGCGCTTTAAGGGGTGTGTCTGAAATGGACTCACTCTATCCTTGTTCTGCAGATCCATTGCCGAATTAGGCACATCGTCATAAGAATCAGGTATTCTTCCACCTAAAAGTGCGCGAACACAATACAAAATTAATAGCTCTCACAATGACAAACATTCAATGGACAATTGGAAAGTGGGCTAGGTAGGAAACCCTTACCTTTTGTTTTTGATTTGCGGTCACCCTTGTTGCGGTACTTCTTGCCCGAGTTGTAGCGCGATGTCACCCGGATGTTGCCCACAGGCGAGCTGCTCCCAAACAGATTATCGAACATCTCTGTCTTGCCAGCTCCGCCAGCAGCAGCCTTCGACCGACGTCCTCCCTCCAGCTGGCTGGGTGGCTCAAAAAGATCCTCGTAGTCGGCCGAGCCAGGCGAATATGGGCTCTCAATCTCCATGTTAAACGAGTCGTCCAGGACGTTGCCCGATCCTCCGGCATTTCCGCTGCCGCTGCCATTCCGCAGGCCGCCGACGCCGCCGCTACCTACACCACCGCCTCCACTCGTGGTGGGCAGATTCCCAATGCCACTGCTGCTGCTAGCCACACTGCCACCGGCCTTGGGCAGTGGTGTGAGCTTCTTTGAGAGCGGCGTGGGACTGGAAATCGAGGGTATGTGCTGTGAGCTGGACACCACGCTGCTGCTCGTGAGCAGCACGTTAGATAGGACAGTGATGGAGTTGCCATCGGAAGCCTTGTCATGGTTGTCGCCTCCGCCACCAGCTCCACCACCGCCCGTGCTGGATCCAACGGTGAGGCTTATAGAGCTGCTGCTGATGTACTGGGCAGAGCTTACTTCGCTCTCCTGCTGGTTGGCGGCTCCGCTTTGGTTGGGCTTGTTCATCAGCGCCATCACCAAATCCACCGGATTGATGACGTTGGTCTGGGTCTGGGTGCTGGTGCTTGCATTGGAAACGGTCGCCTGAGCGGCATCGTTGTCGCCCTTGTCACCAGACCCGGAACCTGCTGCACTACTCGCAGGCATGCTGACCACCTGCTGCTTATCCAGGCCCTGGCCCTGGGTGGGTGTCGGCGATCGCGGTGACAGCGAGGGCGACTTGGTCGGCTCAAACGGATCGTAAGCATCCGGCGAGCACGGACCAGACTCCGGCGGCGTGTTCGGACCAATCTTCTGGCCGCCATCGTGACTGCTGTGGCCATGCTGGGACGCCTGCTCCTCAGCGGCCGCCTCCAGCTCGTCCGCCGAGTTAATGTCGTCGGCGTCATCATGGAGCGGATTGCTGCGCACCTTGTGCTGCTGCAACTTCTTGTTGGGCAGGCTGAACTTGACCAGCGGCGGCTCCGGTGGCGTCTTGGGGCCGGTGGACTGCGTCATGTTCTCATACGATGTCTCCATGATTGTCTCCAAGGAATTGACCTGCGGGGTCTTCTCCCTTTGCCCATTTTCCCTCATTATTTCGTGATCCCTATCTCTATCCCGGTCCCTTTCTCTCCTCATCGAGATTTGGTCATTCGCGTCCTCGCTGTCTGTTAGCACAATTACATCTGCCGGCTCCTGATGCACTTGGAAGGGTGAGCGTTCCAGGTCTATGATAGCCACTGGCTTGGCCTCCAGCTTCTTGCGCTTACGCAACTTCTCCTTCTTTCCCTTCTTGTTAGCTCCCACCACATTGGCCAAATTGCTGTTTGCCATGGACGTCATGCGAGTACTCAATAGATCGTCCCTGATGGAAGGTAGGGTCTGCTGCTGTTGCTGGGAGTTTAGCGTAGAGGCGGCGTTTCCGCTGTTCGCCTCCTTGTTAAAGCTCACGCTTACCAGGATGTTGTTGCCGGAGGCGAAGACCTCCTTAGATGGCAGGGGTTCCGGCGTCTGAGTGCGCCGCTTACGCTTCTTCTCCTTGCGCTGCTTTTCCAGCGGTTGCTGCTTCTTCTTCTTTTTGCTTTTGTCCCGCTTTCGCTTGGACTTTTTGGGCGACATCCCACCATCGTTGTCGTAGTGGCCACCGGCGCCCTTGGGCGACTCCAGGGGCGGCGTCCATGAAGAGTTCTTTTCCTGGCAGCCGCCATCGTGCAGGAAATCGCAGCGACCGGGAGATGGAGAGGGCGACCATTGGCCTGTACCCATACCTCCCCCCTTCTTTCGCTTTCTCTGCGGCGCCAGGAAGTCGTCAACGTCTTCGAAAGGATCACGTTGCCGTGAAATGCGTCGCATCCTTGCGGCCGCTGTTGGACTGCCACTGCTCACCCTCTTCTTGCTCTTCTTCTTCTTGTCCGACTTCTTTTTCTTTTTCTTGGGCGCATCCTTGGGACTCTTGGAGCGGCTCCTGCTCCTGCTTCGACTGAGGCGAGGCGTGTAACGCGGGGAACCAAGGTATAGTGGGGACCGATTGATGGCTCCTCCATTGATTCGATTTGGGGTAAGCGATCGTGCTCCGAGTGAGTGGATGGACTCGGGACTATGCCCCCTTTCTCCAATGGGAGGGGGCGGCTGAGGCGAGGGCGATCGGGCATAGCGTCTACCCGGAGAGGATCGATGAATACCGCCTTGCTTGTGCGGAGAGGGTGTAGTACCCGGTGGTGGTGTCGGTGACATGCTGAAGCTCCGAAACCGCTTAGGGGAACCAGATCGGGAGCGCAGGGAACCCCCCCTCGATTCACGCGATACGCTGCGCGAGAAACTGCGCGAACCTCGCCTTGGCGAACGGCTTCTGCCCGAGCGCATGGCATCGCGGCCATAACGATCCTTAGTGTGCGACTGGTGGTGCCTCACCACATTGCGGACATCGTAGCGAGGCATTTCCCTTCGCTTGGGACGCTGAAAGAACTGCTGGCCATGGTGGTTTTGGTGGAAGTAATGAGGACCATGGTGCTGGTTTTGATGGTGGAAGTGCTGCTGATTGTAGTGATGGTTTTGGTTTCCATAATGCTGGAACGGCCTGTTGTGAAACTGCTGGTTGCGGTAATTAAAGCGCAAACCTCCACGACCTCGGATAAAGCCCCGCTGGTAATCACGTCCACGGAAGGCCATTCTATGGCGACCAGGCGAGTGTGAGCGATCTCGGGATCGAGAGCGAGACCGCGAGCGTGAATAGGATTTAGAGCGACTGCCTCGACGACGCCGGTTTCGATTGCGGCTGGGCGAACGACTCCTGCTCCTGCTCCTGCTCCGGCTTCTGCTCCTGCTCTGGCTTTTACTCCTACTCCTGCTTTTACTGTGACTGGCACTCTTGCTGCGCTTCCGGCTCTTAGAACGACTCTGTCGCGAGCGACTTCTCGAACCCGAATGGGAGCTACGTTCCGTCACCGGCTTATCGCCTCGGTAGTTTCGATCTTTCTGCCGCTTACCCACTTTTTTGAACGACTCTTCTTTATTGCGCTTCGAACGCGCCTTCGACTTGGAGTTATCCTTGGTGACGGCATCTCCTTGGCTGTTACTGCGGCTGCGACTTCTACGGCGACTGCGGCTACGACTGCGCCGCTTTGATTGGTTTTCGTTGGTCACGTCGTCTTCGGACACAATATCCGTGCCAATGGCCGGCGGCCGATCCGGTTCCTCCTCGTCGTCTGACGCTTTAGAGGAATGAGACTTCGGACTACTGGTGGCATCGTTCTTCTTAGCAGCCCCTGCCGGGTCCTCCTCGCCATCGACCAAAATCTTCTCGTCCAAACAGGGTGTGTACGAGCGATCCTGCTCATGCTCGCTACCGCTCGCATTCCCATCCTTATCCGCCTTACCATCTTTCTTGGGAGCTGACTTCTTGGAAGCGGCTGGTTTGGGTTCCGCGTCCGTCCTCGAATCCAGCGCCTTTTCGAACTCCTTGGGCTTGTCTATGTCCAACTCCTCCCAGTCGCTGTCGTCGTACAGTTCCAGTACACCCTTGGCCCGGTCTCGGTCCGCCACTCTATCCTCCTTAACCGTCGGACTGGGAGTGCTGCGCGTCTTGGTCTCCTCCTCTTCATCGACGTGCTCTGGTTGAGGGACTGCCACCACAGGGGAGTTGCTGTTGCCGCAATCGTGATCGGACAACTCGGACTCATCCATGGGTACACCATCGCTATTCGATTTGTCGTTTTCGTCTGCTATATCCGGTTCATCTGTTGGATTCTCCGGCTCGTACAGATCATCATTCAATTTTTCGGGCACGGGTTCGGGCTCGGGTCCCAGCGGCAATGGTATGTCATTGTCCTCATCGTCATCATCGTCGTCTAATTGTACTAAATCCTCATTCATATCGTCATCGTCCTGTGTTCCCTGCAGAAGAAAACAAACATTACACTGTTACTAAGAATTAAAGATGAGTCCATCTGCGAATGGAATGCTCGTAGCTTAAGAATGACAATTGAACCCAAAAGCTTAATATACCACTAATCCCATGTTTTGAATATTACCTTATCGGTCTCCTCAGCAGTCGGTCCGTGTGGCACTCCCGAGGACGCGTTGGCCACCGCCTGAGACGCTTGCGAGTAAATCGAAAAGTTGGGACAGTTGTCGGTATCATCGTCTGCTCGCATAGTGTTTAGCTTGAATATCGGATTGTTCCACGAGAGGCTGGCGGGTGGCGTGGGCGGAGGTGGTACCGATAGCACTGGCGGCAGTCCCATAGCCGGTGACGCATGATGGTTGACGGAAGGAGGTCCGAAAAGCGGAGGTGGTCCGGGAAAGGTGCTCGAGGGAGCTAACGGTGCCGGTGCGACTGGTGGCGCACTTCCGCGGAAGGGTGAGCTGTTTGGCTGGTTGGCTGGTGGCATGTTCTGCTGGCGCTGCTGCTGTTGCTGGCGATTGGGCGTGTTAAAGCGCAGGTGGAAGGGTGTGAAGCTTGTTACACTTGTGTTAGTGTTGTTGGCGCTGGGGCTGCTAAAGTTTTGATTACTGAAACCGCCAGCCGGTTGGCCGTCTCCGCCGCCGCCGGTTGATTGGACTGCCCCTCCACCAGCACTGGATCCTCCGCCACCGCCCCTGTAGCTGTTATTTCCGCTGTAACGATTGTTGTAGTTATCTCCAGCGCCAGATCCACCACCTCTACCGAAATTGGGTCCTGCTCCTCCGCGCTGGTACAGCGGCGCCTGAGTAACATGCTCCGCGGGCTTTGCGGAAGCCGCCGGTGCTGCTGCAGGTGCCACTCTTGGGGGGAGATTTAGACTGCCATCGGCTCGAATATGCACGTCGCCCAAGTTCCGCGAGGCGTCGTGCCACCGATCCTGCAGCTCTAAAATGGAGGACAAAATGTCTCCAGCTGCGGCTGAAGCCGACGCAGAGGAAGTGGCCGCCGTACGAGCTTTGCCATGAAGCAAAGCCTTCCGGATGCGTGGTGCTCCGACACTAGCGATACGAACCGATGTTTGCACTGCAGTGGAACCGAGTCCGGCAGAAGAATAGGCCGCGCCATCGCAGTCTGGCTCGCTTTCCGAGAAGTATTCAAGGTCGTTTGCATTGCCAAACAGTGTAAAGCTGGCGGCAGTTCCTCCGCTCAGATGCGACCGGTGCACTCCGTCCGACTTGACACCCATCTGCTCTGCCAGTCGTTGGCTGGCGGTAAGGCGGCGTCCTGGTCCCTCAATGGAGGAGGGAGCGGCAACGCGACGTCTGCGCCGTCGACGTCGACGGATCACCTTCTTTCTGGTCTTTAAGGCAAACTTCTCGTCAAAGTTGTTCAGATCATACTCCACAACATAGGTGCGATGGCGAGGCCTCCTCCGACGGCGTCTCGGCGCAGCCCTTCTGGTCGTACTGGTGGTGGTGCGTCGGGTTGTTGTTGTAGTAGTAGTGGTCGTTGTGGTGGTGCGGGTTCTCGTGCTGGTCTGAGTGGAACCCTCCGCCGAGGCAGTGTCGGATCGAGTGCGCCGCAGGATCGCCGCCCGGATGCGCTCGTTCTGTCGAGTGCGTAGAATCCTTGGCGGTTGCTGAACTTCTCGCACCCGGAGCCGCGTCTCGGGCAGGCCCATGCCTCTAATATCCTCGTACAGCTGGCTCAAGTCGTCGGCCAATTCCAATTGCTCGTCGGAGTCCTCATTCTCGGAATCGATGCAATTATCGCAGTACCAGGAGCCAGCCGGAATCTCATGAAGCGGGGGGTCCAGGCAGTCCATGTGATATCCTTGGTTGCAGCTGTCGCACAGGAGCATCACGTCCTCGCGCTCCGGACTATCGCAGATCTCACAGTTGGTCACATCCTCTTCCAGAAGTGCCGCACCTCCCTCCGCCTCGTCGTCCAACGCCAACTCGGTCTTTGACTTGCTCAAGTCGACTCTCACCTCCCTCACCACCTTGCGACTGGCGTAGGAATCCCTCACTACAATCCGGTCGAATGCGATTCGGTCGATTGGACAGGTTTGAACATTTCGCGACCAGGCATCGATGCAGGCCGCACAGAAAATATGCTCGCAGGTTGCCGGCGTGCCGATCTCCTGCTGCCGGAAGGTGAGCAGGCAGATGGGACACTTCTCCAGCAAATCGTTGCTGCTGCTGTCGGAAGTGAAGCCGGGATCCGGCTCAGCCTTAGTGCGCTGAAGTCTACGCCCCGCACTACTACCCTCCTCCGGGTTATCCTCCTCCTCGGTGGACACTACCTTTTTCCGCTTGGTGCTGCGCATGGGACGTTGATTGATCTGCAATGAAATAGTTGGCAAATGTAAAATTATTTCACAACTTTCTGATTCGCACTCGATGCACTTTAGACCTGTGCGTGACCGTACCTCACTGCCGCTGGAGGAGCAGTCGCTCTGCGGGCCGTAGCGACTGCGCTGCTTGCGCGTAGACTTTCGAGGCACTGCATCAGAGTCGGAACTCGATTCCACCCCCTCTTGGCGGCGAGTGCTGCGAAGCGGCCGCACCGCCGCCGCCGTTGAACAGGAGGGCCGCTGGTCCAGGTCGGGATCCGAGGCAGAGTCGTCCGAATCGTTGAATTCGATCCGCATGATGATGCGCCGGTTCCGCTTGGGCCGCGCGGCCTGCTGCTGTTGCTGCTGATTCATGGCTGGGCCAGCGTCGGAATCGGATCCAGAATCACGGTCGGGCATGCTGATGCAACTGCGTATGTGTGTATCAAGCCGATATATTGATGTGTGTACACTGTCGGCGGGGCAGGCGCGTGTGTATTACATATATATTACATATAGGGAGTGCTGGTCTTTTCTGAATTTTCATCTAGTTATCCGCGCCCCGAAGCTTCTCTGCTCTGCTTTGGTTTGCCAACTACATTCTCGATCTCGCCCAGCCAGAATGTAGTCCGTGCTCTCGCTTAGCTTCTTGCGCTTTGCTTGTCTATAATTGCAGGCCGCTGAGTGCCGAGAGTGGCATCAATCGCAAATTTTTCGGCGCTCCGTTTGGCGTTCGCTCGGTCTCCTGCTCCGTGTGCACACTCGGGCCGGGCAGCTGCGGTGGGCAGTGGACGAGGGGCAGCGATTTTGTCGCCGCAACGCCTGTATTTTCAAATTGGTTTCAAACGCAAATTTTTCACACACAGTTTTATTCACACACACACTCCAATTTCAGCCATTTTTTCAGCTAGGGATGGGGCAGGCCATTAAAAAGAGCTAACGATAGATTGCCGCTATTGCCGATATATGCCAGTAATGGTACCGTTCCAAGCCTATATATAAATACTTTCGGCTTTATACTATGTTCAGTATTTCTACTCGTTTTTTTTGAGGGCCACTGATGCGGTCATACTTTGTGGAGAACCGGCAAAATTTGAGACAGAAGACACGATCATCATTTGATCAATAGTCGTTGATTAATAATTGTCCCCAAGCTATTGGCATGCTATCGCCTTGGACAGTACATGTCTTAGGAACTCTGATGATTGGCCAATGGCCATACCATGCTTACCTTTCTACGAAAACCAAATCCAACTCCTAACCAACTCAACAGCACCCTCAAACAAAATCCTCTCCTTCCTTCACCAATCTCATACACCCAGCTCTTAATTATCAAGTTAGCTTTTAGATTATATAAATACTTTTCTTTTGTTTTTTTCTTCTTGGCTTTTATAGGAGAACTTTTCTGCATTCAAATCTCGACATCTAATTTTTGGCCAATTTTTGGACAATTTTGACGATGTAACCCCATTCTTTTTTTGGGAAAAATTGGGTTAATTTTTGGCTTAAAAATAGCTAGCACCTTGAATGGTTTTTTTAACATAACCGATTTCAGCCTGGTTTGGTTTTTTCTTATTGGTTTTTATAGGAAAACTTTTCTGCATTCAAATCTCGATATCTGAATTTTGTTCCAATTTTTGACAATTTTGAGGATGTAACCTCTTTCCTTTTTTTGAAAATTTTTTTAGCACCTTGAATGGTTTTTTGTTCATAACTTGGCTTAAATTCAACAAATTTGAGACTGGTTTGGTTTTGGTCATAACCCTAGCACCGTTCTATTATTTTCGAGTCTGAGCTGGATACCACCCTTCGAAACAGATATCGGTGACAAGCTGTTTCAAACCATTTGCCTCTCACTATCTCTCACTGTCACAGTTTTGTTCTATCTGGATACTGTGCTTACAAATTACGTTTCTAATCCAATATTTATGCTGCTCTTACTAGTTTCAAGTTTGTGTGCATCGTTCACGTTCCACTTTTCTTTTTAATTTTTTCACTTGCTTGACATGCATATGCCAATAAGAATTTAAAAAAAAAAACTTTTAATTTAATAAGGGAGACACTTTCAACTAAACAAATTTCTCATACTCAGACTATGTCACAAATTATGATTATAAAACCAAAAATAAATATCACCTTAGTTCTTATTTTGTAATTAAAAAAAGATATAATAAAGATATAAAATATAATTAAAAGATTCAGTAGTATTATATTAGTACAAATTGTAAAATAGAAAATTAATTTTGTGAAATAATAAAAACAAAAATTATCAAACTGACTCCTGCGAAATAGAGGGGAAGGAAGTTTTAAGACATGCCAAATCTGGTTAGAAAACAACCAAGTAGCCAACACTGCAGATATTGATTTTTATTTTTGCGTCGTTATTTTGCTTGTTTGGAAAATGCAAACTGAAAGTGCAATCGACATCCATTTGGAGGCTATGGAGGTGCTAATGCACCACATTCTCTACTCGCGGGGCGTTTATCCGGCTCAGATATTCAAAAAGCGTCGTCTGTACAACACTCCGGTGTGGGTCTCTATTTTTCCGCCGCTCAACAAGTATTTGGCGTCCGTTTTGAGATCTGCCCGGGACTTACTTGCCCGCCAGGAACTGCTTTGCTTGGAGGTGATTATTTTCCAAAAGGAGAATGAACCATTGGAGAGCTACCAGCTCCAGGTGGAATCCCTGGAGGACCCAGGTTCCAAGTCTGCGCCGCAGGACCCCAATTTGATGGAGTATGAGCAACAGCTGCGCTCGGCAATTTACAAACTTTCTGAGCGGGTGAAGCATCTTCCCAGGCTTTCGCACGGACGCTGCCTCTTCAAGGTCCATGTGCACACATTCCAGGATGCATTCGTCCGGCTGAGCCACGAGTCTCAATACCAAGAGTTTCCATATCTCCAGATCGAGAGTTTCGAGTCGCAGCAGCCATCGCAAAAGATATCTCTGCTTCCCTTGGCCAAGGTGGAAAATGTTGGACTCAAAATGCAGGCCTACATATTTGGCTGAATTATATATGTATGTAGATTTTAAGTCAATAACTAATTAAATATAATTTGCATTACTAGTTAAAAGAGATTGGTTCCTTTGAAATTGCATATATTGACTAAGATGATTCGCTTCTTGTGTTAAGGAATTGAATGACAATCTTTGGATAATTTTATACACTTTTAATTAAGATACTCACTGTTGGGTCTGAAGTCTTTAGTTCCTAGTTCAAGACAAACAACGTTTAATTAATTAATTTATATCTAAAATTTCACTTGTATATAAATAAAATAACCCATATTATATTCGTTTAATTCGGATAGTTGTTTGTTAAAAATAATTTTGTTATTTATCCATCTTATCAATAATAAGTCTTGTTTTTCGTGAATGCTACTATTTCATAAGTCCTAGATTTCAAAAGGATATTAGTTAAATTTCACAGATGCTTTGTATAATAAACACAAATATATATCCATGCATAAATATACATATACATATATACTCAAAAATATTTGCCAGATATACGCAAACTGGATAAAAATGCTTAAAATAAAGAGATGACTTCTGAAAAAGTTAACCAATTGCAGTTTTCGTTCTGCCGACGAATTTTGATTAGGGAAGGTTTATGTTGAATGATTAGTAATTTTTTTTAATAGTTTTGATAAGACTTTATTTTATAAATGGGTGACTTCGAACTTTATATGTTGGATTTACAAAATAATGCATTCAAATTGTCCGAATATTACGCTGATATAAAAATGTCCTACAGTACAGCTACTAAATCTACACTTAAAGCAGTCCCTGGCGCTTCAGATCCTCGAATGTCTTCCGGTTGACCACGTTGCCCAGCGAGTCCTCGAACTCCTCCTCCTGATCGGCGATCCAGCGCTCGCTCTGCTTCTGCGACTTGAGCTTCTCCCATAGCGTTATCGCGTCCTCGATCTGGGTAACGTTGGCAAAGTGGGCGGTGTTGGGAATGCCCAGGCAGCGCATGCCGTGCGCATGACGCCACTCGGCAAAGTGCCGCTGGAAGGCCTTGGGACCCTTGTAGGTAAAATTGCCGCAGATCTCGCAGTTGTAGCTGATGTTCAGGCCGTGCAGCTTGTACAGCCAATAAGGTATGGGTTTACCGTCCCACCCAAGTGGCAGATTTTTGGGATTGTAGGGCACATCGTCGGCGTCGGGGTCGTCGTCGTTGTCAGACTCGCTGGCCTCTACATCGCTATCGTCCCGCTCGCCCCCGGTGCGTGCTTGCTTGCGTTGCACATTTTCCTTTGTGGCTGCCCGCTGCTCGGACAAAAGCTCGGCGTACTTGTAGAGTAAGGCCTCCAGCTGGGCAATCTCCTTGTGGCGCTCTCCTTCACGTGACTGCGCGCTGGCAGACTTGGCGCTGGGTTTCTTTGCCATCAGTGCGGGATCCAGAGTACTCTTGCCCTTCGTCGAGAACAGCCGCTGGGCGCGCTCCTCCAATGTGCCACCGCACTTCAGCCCCAAGGCCACCAGGGCGGACTTAAGACGATCCAGTCCCAGCGAGGCCAGCTCCTCCCAGCTAGAGAACGCGGAGAGATCGAGGTGAGCGCCCGTGTTGGCCAACGCCGATTCGGTCTCCTTGAGTGACCAGCCAGGAAAGACGCCAAGAAGCCACTGTCTCTGGAAATCGAGCTCTACCTTCAACAACTCCCCCTCCAAGTCCAGCAGGGGCTGAATTCGCAGGATGAAGTGGTGCAGATAGTCGTTGAGGGTTTCCAAGTACTTCCGGTACTCGCGATTCTTGCGTTCGCGCGGTATGTCAAAGACGTGGTCAAAGGACATCAAGTAGGTGATGTAGTCGAGCTTCTCCACGGCGCGCAGGTTTAAGTACAGTTCGTAGCACTCGTTGAGGTCCAGATACCGCCCTCCGCCCTCCTCGTCGGTAAACTCCACTAGGGCGCTCATATCGTCGGGATTGTTGTACACGCGAATCATCTCGTCGAACTCGACGGACAGCGGCACGCTCACCTCGGCGGGATGCGACTTGTAGAACTGCTTGATCTGCTTAAGTCGGGCATAGAACTCGTTGAACTCATTGGGTCCCGACAGGGCGGCGATCTCCGCCTTGCGCTCGTTGTCCTTGTCCTCGTATAGATCGCGCAATTGCGCGGTGGCGTTGTGGTGCAGCTCCATTAGGTACTTGAGCCGGTGCTCCGAGTGGATGCGCTCCTTCTCGCCCGGCTTCTTCGTGGCGTGTTCGTCCACCATCAGCTTGACCAGGCGTTCGCGCTCTTCATGGTAGCGCCGCTGCTGCTCCAGAAGCGTCTCCATGGCTCTTGAGTGTGGGAGTGCGGCGGCGATGCAAAATTAATCGGAATGAGTTCCTGTTATCACCGAAATCCAGAAGAAAACAAAATTTTCCTTTATTCAGCGTGTGTACATGGAGATGAGCAGTCACCGCAAATCGCCGACAATGCCATTCGCTTGGGGGCGGCTGCCAGTTAGAAATAGCTAAAATAGCGCCGATTGGCAGCACTGATTTTTTTACATTTTACGTTATGGTCACACTTTTTGTATTTTTTGCTGTACCGAACTCAGTCTCTTTCAGTTTCTCCAGTGATGAGCCCTCAAAAAAGCTAAATTCTGAATAATCTAGACTACAAAAATATAATAAAAAATAGTAACTAGCAAATAGCTTGATCTAAAAGCAAACAAAAATTAATTAAGAAGTGCACTTGGTTGCCTATTTTGCTCATTTGATTAATTAACAGCCATTCCAACTTCGGCATTGGAAAAGCAAACCACTTGACTCAAAAAGCTTATTGATTATTATTAGGCACTATGCTGAACATTTAAGTTTCTCCATATGTTAATTTAACAAGACGATTTATCTAGTTGGGATCTGAAATAATCAATATTTGGTATTGTTAAGACATTCAAATATTTAAATAAATTAATATTAAAATAAGATATTTTTTATATCTATAAGAAAGTCGCAAATTGCACACCTTTGAAAAAATTAAATAAAATATTACAAATTATTTAAGTTTGGCGTCGTAAATCATTTTTTAAAGTCGACATGAGAAAATGCATATTTTTGTGTGTGCCAACACATTGAGCAGTTTCGACCAGCTTGACTATCTCCAGTATGTGGTCCATTCAACAAACATTTGCGACCCAAAAGCTAAACGTTTTTGGGTGGTTAAAATAAAAAAAAAATCAAATAACTCCACTACTTCTTGGAAAGTAGCTAAAATGCCCGCTAGCTAGTTTACAATATATTCCTTGTTGTGCTTTTGAAAAATGCCAGATGGCGGGGAAAATGCTAAATTGGCAACGCTGAGGGTCACACTCCCCCTAAAATCATATGATCGATTTGCAGTGAAAATTTTCAGACGTCGGGCAGAAGGCAAAGTAACGTATCGTTTTTCCACTTTCCTCGTGTTTTCCCACAGTTTCAATCCAAACTCGGCTCTGAATTTATTAGTTTAACTAAATTTGTAATCATTTGCAGGCACGGTTGTACGTGGATTTCTTCGGAACACTTGAATTTCTTTCGGTTTTGTGCAAGTGAAAAAAAGCAGTCAAGATGGCTTTGAGCGATGCTGATGTACAGAAACAGGTAAATGGTAGTCTTATTGGGGGACACAAATGTCGGGAACCTAAGAAGCAAATTGATATATTGGGTTTGGAGTTTATAACAACTAAAGATGGCGCAGTCATGGGATCCAATCTGAGAAATGCCCACAAGTCATGTGAATTTCTCGTAGCCGCCCATTCCGATTTGAGGTTTGCTACCCGGCTGATTGGGCTTAGTTGATGAGTTATCCTGCAATTGACAAGATATATTGGTTGCAATGGAAATTGGGAAGATTCTAAAGAGATTTGTCCAAAAACTTTGCGTAAAAAGTGAGTAAAAAATACGTGCTGGTCATGTGACACGGCCCCCGCACTGTAGCAATAAGTTGGAGCGAGACGACTAGTGCGGCGCCCCCACACTCGCACTCTCTGTCACACGACCAGCAAGTTTCGTTACGTTATCAGCCGCGAAAACGTTAACGAAAATAAATAATGGCTGGAGTTTTAAACGTTTATACCCAAAAGAAATCGTCATGTGACGATGTACTAACTTAGCAGGACCAACTAACATGAGACTCGTTTGTCCTCTTTGTTGCAGATCAAACACATGATGGCGTTCATTGAGCAGGAGGCCAATGAGAAAGCCGAAGAGATCGACGCCAAGGCCGAGGAGGAGTTCAACATCGAGAAGGGACGCCTCGTCCAGCAGCAGCGTCTCAAGATCATGGAGTACTACGAGAAGAAGGAGAAGCAGGTGGAGCTCCAAAAGAAGATCCAGTCCTCCAACATGCTCAACCAGGCTCGCCTGAAGGTGCGTTGTTCTTGGAAGTTTTATGCTGAAATCCGTGCTCATTTGGTGCTTCGATAACGTTAAACAGGTGCTGAAGGTGCGCGAGGACCATGTGAGCAGCGTACTGGATGATGCCCGCAAGCGTCTCGGCGAGGTCACCAAGAACCAGTCCGAATACCAGAACGTGCTGACCAAGCTCATCGTCCAGGGACTGTTCCAGGTCATGGAGCCCAAGGTGATCCTGCGCTGCCGCGAGGTCGATGTTCCCCTGGTGCGCGACGTCCTGCCCAAAGCCGCAGAGTCTTACAAGTCCCAGATAAACCAGAACGTCGATCTGATCATCGACGAGAAAGACTTCCTCTCTGCAGATACCTGCGGCGGTGTTGAGCTGCTGGCCCTCAACGGACGCATCAAGGTATGTGCCATATCAGCTTATACTATCAGTGGGTCATCCAAACTAAACTTGAACCTTGACTTATTTTCTTTACAGGTCCCCAACACTCTGGAATCCAGATTAGAGCTGATTTCCCAGCAGCTGGTGCCCGAAATTCGTAACGCCCTGTTCGGCCGCAACGTCAATCGTAAATTCACCGATTAAATTGTTAAGTGCAACACACAAAATCCAACAGTGTAACCAGAAAGAAGAGAACCAGCCAGCATCAACACCTATTCAGCAGGAACAGTTCAAGTTATTACCAGCCACCCACTAAATATTGAAGCGAAAAGTAAACTCATTCTTAGGCAAAGTCGGCCACAGGTGCTAGGGTTATATCCGATTCTAAACACTTTGCCGTTCTTTGTCTTTGTAATATCTACTATCCACACAAAACTCATATATATGGTCCGATATATGGTGTATGCCAATACTTACTATATAGTTTAGAGGACACTATCCTGGGAGCAGCATACAAAAGCATAATACGAGTTTGTTAAAGTTTGTTCGTTTTTTTTTACATCTACATATACGCATATTTCTGAGCAGTAGGTCTCCAGGCATGTGCTTTTAATTGTATACATACACTTTAAAATTTGCATACATTCCTGTCCCAAGAATTTTGTTTTCTACTTATTTGCACCCCCTCCTTTGCGTTATCTTTTTTGTAAATTAATTTCTGTCGTCTGTAGTCTTTGTTGAACTCTTACATATATCTCTTTGTGTCGTTTGTGTTTGTAATTATCGTGTTGTGCAGCGGTTAGGTGGAGCAGGAGCATCGGCAGCGTAGTATAACCTATTATTTGTGCCGCTGGCAGCCTGTGCACGCGGCCATTCAGCATTGTTGCCCGCCGAAGCACTGAAATGGACACCTGAATGTGCCCGATTTCGCTGCCTCGAGGGCAACGGACGCGTGTGCAGCTGACACCTGGCACAGAAATATCCCCGAAGATCATCAATGTCTGTTGTTTAGCGAGCGAAAAACGAATACACGCACGCACCACATAAAACCCATCATCATATATCGCACTAAAACGCTGAAGTATTGCCAAGCGGCCGGCCCAAGTAGCTAAATTTGTTGACCTCAAGTTCAGCTTCCGTATAAATACTTAAAACAAAATATTAAAAAAAAAAACAAAAAATGGAAATTAGTATGGCTCAATTTATGGGGTGCCGAGAAACTGCCATCGCTTCCTGCCTTCCTTCGTTGCACCATCATATCCAGATCTAAAACTACAGCTATTGATTCTTGTATTTGAATGTTCTCTAATGTTCATAGCGTATCCTTCAGGTTCATTTCTAACCAACGTTACCAAGTAAAATGAAATTGTTCAAAAATATAATGAATAACTACAGATTTAGCAAGCAAATACAAAAATAGCATATGCGTTATTATATAACATCGAGTACTATATACATTACATGAAATACGAAATGCAAGAAAAATTACTTTTAAACAAAATTTATGTTGAATAAAAACAGTATTTCCAAAACAAAATTAAAGAAAAATGAAGCTTTTTATAATTCGAAATAAAAGTAAGTAATATTTTGGAAACCTGTTGAGGTGGGTTCGAAAATGAGTCATGGTTTGATATTACGTTGTACGGATTATTTTTTAAAATTCCGGTTTAAGTACATACCAGATTAATATTTTGTCTTTACTATGCTGAGATTCATCGAAAAGTTATAAAGGCTTGGGATTTTATAAAACCAAATAGTGATTTGTGAAAATTTCAAATTATTATTGTTGATATCTCATATCATACGTTCGCACCGCTGATTTAAATACATTGTAGATGTACAAAGTTTTGACTAGAATCTATGGGGTTTTTTTTTTTTTTTTTACAAAGAATAATGGCGTTTTGTTTAGTTGGTAATTTATAAGATAAACACTAACCAAATTTTTTAAACTATCATTTTAAGAAATTAATGCAGGAAAAATATAGGTTTAATTTATAATTTCATTTTAAGGCGTTTAAACCTACGCCATAAAACAATTCAAACAAGAAAGGAAGCTAATTTCGGCACACTGAAGTTTGTATACCCTTGCAGCTTACAATTTGATCAGCTTATGATATAGTAGTCCAATCTTGATAAAATTAAACACGAAATTGTAGAATACTGTACATATTGGCCATATCAAAATTATATGAAAACATGTTGAAAATTGGCAAAGTTATAATTTTTTCCTCACAATTTTTGATTGTTCCTATGGCAGCTATATGATATATTCGGCTGATCCGCCCCGTTCCGTCTTATACTTGTATAGTAGTGAGAGCAGATTTGCGTTGAAACTAACGGACAGACAGAAACGGCTAGATCGACTCGGCTGTTAATGCTGATCAAGAATATATATTTTAAAGGGTCGGAAATGTCTCCTTCACTGCGTTGCAAACTACGGACTAAAATTATAAAACCCTGCAAGGGTGTAAATATGCAAATTGTTTCATGTTCATATGAATAATTTCCACAAGTTGCTGTTATAAAACACTATGAACCAAAAAAGCTCTTTGGAACTATTGCAAGTGCCACGCTCTAAAGAGGTGAAATGAATTAATGGAAAAAGCTCTTGTCAGATCGCTTATTTCTATCGATAGTTCAAAATAATCAAGATGTCTTCAGTCTGAGCAATAACCAGACCCACACCCAACCCAAGATCAAATAAAGCAACACTTTTGGTTTTGTTTGGTATTTCATTTAATGGTTGTATACATATATGTACTTCCATGCAATTTAAATATCATAATTTCATCGGTCTCGTTCAAATTTTGGTGCGATGAAATATTGATCTATCAATTTTTGTTCCAAAGTTAACTCGCCAACTTGCATATTTCCAACCTGGCGGCACACACATTTTGAGAATGATTATTACTTCTTTTTTTGTTCTTGGTATATGCATATGTGGGATAAATTTTAAATAAATAATGAGAACGTACAAACGGGGCCACAGCCCTTTCATTTAACATAAAGCGCCTCCTCCTTATCTCTAGTT
The DNA here is from genome assembly GCA_008042635.1 of Drosophila nikananu. Lineage (NCBI taxonomy): Eukaryota > Metazoa > Arthropoda > Insecta > Diptera > Drosophilidae > Drosophila > Drosophila nikananu. The sequence goes on along the minus strand of VNJV01000550.1, from coordinate 6,214 downwards.
TCCCTACTTTTGCTACGGGATTTCCGCCCAGTTGACTCGAAATTGTAGTCTGTACTAAGTTATTTAATTAATTTCGAGCGTAGTCTCCTACATCTCCAATATTCTGGTTGATTTCTTCATGTATGTTCATGCGGGGCAAACTGAATGCGGATATGCATGATATATTGCATTGGAAAACTAGGATGGATATCGCTCGACTCTGTTGTTTTACTATCTCCTTTATTATTGGAAATTTCCGAGTAGTATCTAGGTGGAGTTTCTCAAAATGACTCTGTTATTCAAAGGCGTGGACTGAATAGTTGTACAGATGCATGTTCCAAAACGACGGATGGGGATGGATGGTGTAGGGGTCGGCTCCGTTTGTGTTGCTCTTTTCTTTTTTTTTTAACCATTTCGACAAGTTGTTATTCTCCATTCTTTTGCTCGTCCTCAGATTCAGATTCTAAAAATAAAAATTTAATGAAAGGTCAGCGTTTTTCAATATATATTTTTATAGTGATCCTACATTTGGTAAACTGAGACGTCTGTCCAAATGATTATTGGCCAAATGTAACTATGATTAGTTATATGGACACCCAATCACTCAAATGCTCTGGCACCATTCACCTGGAAGCCAACTCGGAACGTTTCTGGAGACGTTCTGACCTTGTATTGACCAGAATTGTGCAAAAAAATGACTAGTCTGCCTGAAGCGAAGCTTTTGTCCGAACGATTATTGGCCAAGAGTAACCATAGATATGGGTTATATGGACACCCAATCATTCTTTTGCTCTGGCATACTGTACATGAACCCTTTAAAATTGCTCCCCATTTAATGGAAGCGCTTTAAAAGCTTGGTAAGAAGCATGCTGCTCAGAGGATCTAATAATTGTGCTGTGTCCAGGTTTTCATTGGCCTGCGATGCTCTGGAGTTAGAGGAGCAACGAGGCAAGCAAAAAACCCAAATGCTGTTGCAATTTTGTACAATGAAAGTGTCATCCGGGACAAGACCATTCTCAAAAATTGCACTCGTATATCTAGGAAAATGAATGAAATCAACCTACCTTCTTCTGCTGATTGGAGCCATTCGACAAACTTGCGCATTTGTTCGAGGAAATGCATTTTTCCCTTGTTAGAGTGACCGTCCTTATACCAGCGCAAGATGATCTCCTCGGACAGGACCTCGGTCTTGTAGAACAACAAAATGATCTTCTGGAAGGCCTTCATAAAGTTCATGTTCTCGTAGCAGAACTCTTGCACCTTAAGAATTAAAGCCAACTCTGATCGGTCTGTTGAGGCGAAAGCCTGCAACAAGGTGCAGTACCCCTTCAAATGACGAACAGCCTGGTCGGTAACCAGCTCCTCCTTCTTGTTCCATTCGCCCAATGACATGATGGTGGACCAAATCTAAAAAAGACCACAGAGGGGGTTAGGCTATTATAGGTTTGTTTAAAACCCTTTAGAGCGTTTTTTGACTTACAATAACAATTATTTCATGATCGGGAATGTTGTTGCGTTGCGAGAACTCCTTAATGTCAGCGGTTATCTCATTGTGGGCCTTCTCGTCGTTGATATCATCGATGAGGGCCTGCTGCAGCTCGCGTTTGGCCTCTTGGCTGGCCTGAGCTTTGTGCAGCTTAATGATCTCGTTAAGTTCCTTGTCAAGAAAAACTTGTTTAAAATATTCCTCAGTACGTTTGTTTGGTGGGAAAAAGTCCATAAGTCTGCAGAAGAAACAAATGCAACGGGTTATTTTCCTATTGTTTTCCAAAAGTTAAACTTTTTCTACTGTTTTAATTAGTGTACGAAATTAAATCGGCACCCAAATGAAGCGAATGTTCATTTGCGAATTGGGTAAAACTCCGCTACATTTTCTCTAGGAACATCAATTAAGGATGCACAACAGAGTGATTGACGCATCTTCCTGAGAACATTCCAGACCTAACCCCATTACAGAGCAAGCCACTTACTTGCTTTCCAGTCCACCCTTCTTAAGCGCCTGAATCAGATATGCAATGCCCTTCTCTTGCTTGAACGTCTGGAACAGCTCTAGTAGAAACTCTAGTGCAATGCCATCCTTGATCAGGTGCTCGTTGTTTAGTACCAGTAAGACATTTGGCGGTACAGAGCCGTTAACTGCGGAATAAGAGAAATATAATTAGCAGTTGTAGATGACAGAACAGTTCGACAAGATCCTGTAAATGATCGGGTCTTGTCCTTGGGCTCGTGGCTTTTGGATGTAGCAAGTCATTCAAGAGTCAGTATACCAAGAGTGAGTTCACTTTAGCCCCTCAGCTGCAAGTCGAACAACGAGTGTTCATCGAGACTCAACTAATAAATTATCTGAATGGGCCGAGAGCACGTAGCTTCCTGCTAAACTATTAGTAACTCACCTAACCAGAGCGCAGTCATACGCGCAAGCTTGATGCGTTCACTGGGAGTAAAGCCCTTTACGAATAATAGAACTTTTCCCATCTCCTCTTCGAACATTTTCTCAAGATACTTGTACCGTCTGATGAGCTTAACAAATACCTGTACAAAAAAATAAATAAAGATCAAGAGAATACACCTGTTAGTTGTTTTCGATTAACTTTAATCAATTGAGACGCCTAGTGTATTAGTTGTTGCTACATTAGAAATCTTTAGATTGCTGGCTTATGATATTTCACAAAATAAAGACAAGTAAACGTAGCTTTTTATTTAGCATAAAGTGACGCCGATTACATTGTTGAGATTCTTAACCGGCTCTAATAATATGCACAATTTGTTTCAGTGATTTGAAGGTGAGCAAGTAAATATTCGTGTTGACACATAAGAAATCTCCAGACTGCTAGTGTTTAGAACAAACCGAAGACAAGTAAAATGTGTCGTTTCATATTGCATTTTTTCGACACCGATTAAATTTTTAGACTTTATAATCGGTTCTAATTGAAATGCATAATTAACGAATAATTTAAAATTTGCCTTTGATTGTGTCTTGAAAAATAAACACATTATTTGTGCAAGAAAGCAGTTCACACTAGGAAAATAACTACTACAGCTGCGAATTTAATATTTAAATATATAGTAATATAATATATTTGATATATGAATATAGTAAGACTTAAAACTGTTACGAACCTGCTCATGGTTGCGCATGGACTCCATGCTCTCGGGGGCATCGAAGATGCAGTAGTTTGTGCGCGGCTTTTCGCCATCCTGAGATATGGAACCGCCAGGCACTATAAATAGAGTCATAAAATCGGGTTTAACGACGTCAAAAAGAAGGAAGGGATTCGAAGATACTCACCTAAGAGACCACCCGCAATCAATATATCAAAGAGAACTTCACCGTAACGACGATAGTCGAGCTTGTTGCCCGCGCTGTCTAGATATTTAGAGATTTGTTCCAGGTCGCCTTCAGTTTTTTCGAGACCAGCAATGACCGCATCACGGAATCCCGTTGGGTCATATTTTTCTCTTTCATCTCTTTTTCTGGTCTTGATGCGTTGACCCGATAGCACTGGTCTTTCAGTTTTTTGACTCATACAATAAATTGCTGCAAAATGGAGAGAAATTGATCAGATATGTAGGTGCTTTCGGTGTGTTGTTGCCCAGCTGGCATCTGTTTATTGTGCTTGTGGCTTTTGACTCAATTGGCAAGGTCACTAGATCAATTACAATGCAGATTTGTTACAAGTTCTTCTCGTTTCAAAACTTTTTACTCTAGAGAGCGAGCGAGTCTAACCTAAAAATTCCCGTACATGTGCTTTCGGCACTCACACATACGCGCCGGGACAGAGAGCGGAGAGGGCACTCTCGCCTTCTCCCTCAGTCACACACACACACACAAGCGCTTCATCTTTTTACAGTTTGATAATGACGAAAGAGGGAAGAAAGGAGAAGCGAGAACGCCCGCCCAAGAAATCGACAAAGAAATGCAGAATATAAAGTGAAATTTTTGACGTTGTTACTCTTGTAGGTAAACGAGGTCATTGTACATAAACACACACAAACACAAGGCCTTTGTGCCAGCGTATAAAGATGTGTGCGGCTAGGGAAATTGACAAAGTGGCAAAGCGCAAAAATGGAAAATACGTTGCCAAGTACAAATTGAATTAGCACTTAAACTTACACTTTCACTGAACGGAAATAAGTCTGGCCCTGTTCGCCGCTTCCGCGTGTCCTTGTTAGTAATCGAAGGTGGACGAGCTGGTGTGATTCGCGTGAGTGTGTGCGTGCGTGTGCGCCTGTTGCTTTGACGAGAGACAACTGCGTGTGAGTGTGAACGTGCTTAAAAATATGTAATTCAATTTAACCTCGCGCAGCGGTTACTAATACACGTGTGCCGACAGAACCAGCTCGAACACTCCTACAGATCAAGGCAGAAAGTCGCCGTTTTCTTCTTTTTTCTCGCTACGAGCTTTCGCACTGTAAAACTGACACGCACGCACACACTCACCTAACAGCCGAACAAGGAGATGGAGACGAAGCAGAATATTTTTAAACGGAATTTACGTTTTTGGCCTTAATATCAACGTTTAGAATTTTGCTCAAATAGAATTCAGACCAAGTCCAGAATTCTATTTTTAACAGCTATCACAATCGGTTACTAGGTATTTGTTGTTTGTGTCTGCGCGCACCACTTTGTTAAATGAAATTCAGCAAACGAATGACACGAACGAGACAAAGTGAGACGAAGCGATAACGAAGACATGTGGTTCGGCGCCATTTTGAAGCGACACATTTTCAACACTAGAGAAAGAGAAAGAGGGGAACGGAGAAAGGAAAACGGCAACCGAGAATGGCGTCGGGAGGGGGGTTCAAAGTGTGCGTATTTCTGTTGCTTTTATTTAATAATGTACGGGGTACAGTCGAACAAAGCCCCCTGCCAGTAAACGTTTTATTGCGTGAACTTCTGGCCACCCGATGACTAACCTCGCCTTGCTACGCCCGCAGTTCGTACATAACCCCTTTTTCGTTGAAAAAATTCACTCGCGAAGTGCTTTGTCGTCAGAAATTCTACTTTTAACGGGTGGATAAAGGTGCGGACCTCCCTAATTTTACTTATTTCTAATTATGCATATTTCTACTTACGATTAAAACAAAAAAATCTGTTTTGCTGCGAATAGACGTCTTTTCTGTAGCTTGGTTGGGTTGTTTATCGATAATTTGTCTAAGGATGATATACTTATAAGGGTAATATATCAATATATCGATATTTTCTAAAGAATATATATATATATCGCGATATATTTGTTGTAATGTAACTAATGAAATAATGGCAGCTGGTCACACATTAGCCGGCTGTTCGATTTGTTGACAAAATGTTAGATGCCGTATTAACAGATTTGCCAGATATTAAAGCTCCTGAAGTAACTTTCGAGCACTTGGTGAAGGTTCTCAAGACTCTCCGACCCCTGCAGCGATACAGCTTCTGTGTGGAGGCCCAAAGCGAAGGCGACGTGGATAAGGTAGGTGTTGTGCACAGATTAAAGGCTTGATCAAATTCAAAACTAATTTTTCGACAAAAATAGCTTTATAGGGGCTTCCTGAAGCTGCTAACGGGCAACCTAAACCTGGAGGAAGTTGTCGCCCTCTACTCTGCATCGGTGCTTTTGTTTCTTCTAGCGGATAACGAGCTGGAACGGTCGTGCAACCAGCGACTGGAGCTTTTGAACAAAACCTTTAACTACTCGGACACCCTGAAGCCAACGATGATCCACTATGCCACCGTTGAAATGCTCGATAGTCTTAGGTTGGCCAACCCCAACGAGGAGTACTACTTTGTCTACCTGCTTAATGCGATTCCACATGTTCTTGTGGCTAGCGACACGGGCAAGATGATCTCTCTCGGGCTGCTTCGCTCTTTAATAGCTGTCTTGTCCGGATCACCGATAACCCTGTACATCTACCGCAGTGTAAGTATAATTATGCCGATGTAGCCCCTTTTCAGATTCACCTATTTTGCAGCTTTGGGAGGCTTGGGAGATGGTGCCACAAATTAGCCAGAACGTAATAATCTTTGAATGGTCTCTGCGCAAGACCTACGTCCTGCTAAAGGCGTTCTCGCTGCTCATGGCAGCTGTCGCTTTCAACTCGGGCAATCTGGAACTGAAGCAGGCTGGTTATAGGGGCTTCGAACTGCCCAACAGCACGACAGAGATCTCAGATTGGTTCAAGACCCTGCGGGACAGGCTCGAGGAGAAGCACACGGAATTGAAGTGTAAAGTGGGGCTACAGGTAAGTGTATGGA
>VNJV01000547.1:6711-71056 GCA_008042635.1 Drosophila nikananu | reverse complement strand
GTCGTCCAAAAGATCTAAAAGATTTAAATTCGTTAATTTTTTGTTTTTATACCATGTACCGTAGGTACAAAGGTATATTAATTTCGTGCAAATGTATGTAACAGGCAGAAGGAAGGATTTCCGACCCCATAAAGTATATATATTCTTGATCAGCATCAACAGCCAAGTCGATCTAGCCATGTCTGTCTGTCCGTCTGTCTGTCTGTCCGTCTGTATGAACGCCTAGATCTCAGCAACTATAAGAGCTAGAGCCACCAAATTCGGTATGTAGGTCGGAATGTTTTGCACGCAGATCAAGTTTGTTTCAGATTTAAAAATTTCCCTCCCACTCCCCCGCAAATAAATAAAAACGTTTTGCAGCCGCAAACATTACCATATACCTTTCTTTTTTTGCATAGGCATGCATATGTAGAACCTGTTTCAATACCGAAAATCTGGTAAAGATCGGGTGAAAAACACAAAAGTTATTTACTTATCAGTGTGTTATCTATTTGGCAGCTAGCAACAGGCGCATCCCAAAAACAACAACAAAACTAATGAGCGCAAGAAACTACCTCCCGTGCGCAAAGAAGAGAGGAGGGGTTATCTCTGTCTCTGTCTTGCACACGCAAGTGCATGAGTGCAAAGAGCGAGTTTCTTTACATTTCTCTAATAGACAAAAGTCGCGATCAGCTGACATGACGAAGGAGAAGCGTAAAAAGGATGAGAGATGTTTAGATAACTCTTATTTTAGAAATATTTAATCAACTCAAGTCGACTCGTAGGTCTCTTTTTGACCCCTTTTGCAATTGCATTGTCCTCCACGTGGTGTTCCCTGGTTACCGATTTTACTTATAATCGGGAGCTAATTCGAGCGGCGATATATTTTGGTACAGGGTATATAACAGTCGTTCACGAACGACTGGAGCTTTCTTACTTGTTTATATCTCAAGTTGTAATAAGAATAAACGTTCATACCCTAACAAATTTTAAAAAATTGTATATCCCTGTTATTAAAAAAAACATGAGGCACATATAATTATTTGTATGAGGTAATTAAAATCTATTCTTGTCTAATACTGTATAAATTATAAATTTAATTTTAAAAACCAAAAAAGGAATGCCAACTTTTATTACACTAACCTAACCATATTATATAGATAGATAGTCCCTCTCTAGCCATTTAAGCAATCAGAGCGCGTGGAATCGAAAATATATTCAAAACTTATAATAATACCAAATTTTAGAGAACTGCAATGGATCCTAAATATTTATCTGCGCATTTAAATAATAGAGAGTGATGAGTAGGGAGTTATTGAAAAAAAACAAAAAATATAAAGTCTTGTCTTGCCATTACACTCGAAGTCATCTCAGTTGGCAAGGCAAAACTCAAACCATTATTTGAGGCTGAAATTGGTGTACGGTTATCTCCCTCACACTCTGATCACACTGCTTAGAATCGGAAATATAGAACAAAAATATATATTTTAAACAAAACCCAAACAGAAAATGTTGAGATCAGTTACCAGATGGTTAATCATAAAAGCATAAGAACCTCAAATACAAACCACCATTTATAAAGCTTGTTATATAGATATGGAAATAGAACAAAATTATAAAACCAGCACACTTTGATTATTTATAAATTCTTATGGTGGCTATTGAAGAATTTCAAAATCTGCAGTATTAAAATCGAATTGGTTGTGCTTATAGAATACTTGTTATGACAAAAATCACTATTTTACAGTGATACAGGGTGTCCCTAACTCCCTCTCGGTGTAAGCGACGAAGAAATCAGAAGACGTTAAGAGGGACGGGTAAATTGAGTAAGTGGAAGTCGCACTGTCCACTGTGCACTTTGCACTGTGCACACATGTTGTGTATAATTTGCTAATGGCGCCGGCAGTGGGCGCTGGACCCGGATACCCAATCCCCCGCCTGGCAGCCTGGCAGTCTGGCAGCCTGCACCGAGCATTCATTCATTGACTCAGTTAGTTGCTTCAGTGCAGCTCTGTTCAATTCCAACTGCCATTCCCTGGCTGCTGCTCGTTTGTAGACGCAAATTGATAAAGCAACAAACAGAAAGCGATTCGCCAGGGGAGGAGGCTGACGGGGCCCGGCCTGGTCCCGATTCGCCATATAACGACATTAGAAAATTGCCAATCGATGGAAAATTATGATGTGCTTTGCCGTCAACTTCAGCTGGCAGCGACGTTTTAGCATAACGGCAACAATGCAGGGGGCGAATCGATTGCAAACTCAATCAGAAGCGAACTGAGCTGCTAATTTGCGAAACGAACGGGTTGCTGCACTTAACAATGCCCACAAAAGCTGGTACAGGGACAAGGCCAAACCCAATCAGTACGATACTTGAGTTCTGTCAAGGGTTGAGCTCACACGGGAACGGGAAACGGAAATAACAGAACCCAAGGTATCTCCGGGTAAGCCCAAAAATATGCAGGGAAATTAATTTCAAAGCATACGAATTTATTTTTTTGCTTAGTGGGAAATTGTTGTGCTATAGTTGTATTTATTTAGTCAACCCAAATTAAATGCACAAAACAATCGGATCTTAGACCCTATTTTCCCGCTTTCCCGCCTTTGCGCAACTCGTATGCACAGAATTAATTTTAGATATGATCGTGATTAATTAGTCGCACCAGAGAGCCAATTTCAGATAGGATCCGAGTCTGGCCCAGGCTGCAGGTTCCGCACCATTGGCCCGGCCAATTTGTCCGTGTTTTGTCTTTGTGTGTGCCTGCGAGCCATGGGAGTCCGTAGGACAATGGCCGCCCTCACCCCGTTCCGCGGAGGTGAGCTGTTGCGTTTCAGTTGCGTGCAAGGCCACCGAGGGGTTAACCGCAGACATGCGATGTGGCGGCGGCGGCTGGGTGCTCAGGGTTAAGCCGAAAGCCGGAGCGAGGTCACTTGTTGCCCCGACTCGGAATCGCTGGAATCTAATCAAGTTTGGTAAATATTTGAGCAGGGAGGGGGACGCGCACTCACATCCTTGCGGAGCCAACTGCAAGGTTGTAGCCAAAGTTGCTACCCAAAAAACACGCACAGTCCTTGTCCCTCCACGCGTGTGCTCTCGCACTTGGCATGTACGGCGAGCACATGTCACGGGGTATATCCGTATCTGTACTATTTGTCCCGGGTTTTAAATTATAATTACAGGTATATATTTTTAATTTTTAAGATTAAGGCTTCAGCCGTAAAATTAAGATTTTATCGGTTGCGATGCTTATATTGTGCCGGTTGAGGTCAGGTAGATACATTTGCCATCTTGCGATTCTCGGCTCGGGGCACCCACTGATTTGTTCTAACTTTGGCTTATACTTTAAATAATATTAAGAACGAGGGATGTACATATATCGAGATGAAATCCGATATTATATATCAACAAGGGCATTGCACTCAATATAATATGGAAAATGCGGCAAAGTTTTAAATATCACACTTCGACATCGATAAATACCACAATTATCGCTTGATTATCGCATTAATCGTTTGAATATCTATATAATGGAACACAAGCCCGACAATGTTAGGTGATCGATAACGAATTCATTTAAGGAATCAGACATAACTTCTTAAATTATTCTTTTATAATTATATTATACATTTATATTGATACAGTATCGATATACGGATATTATCTGTAGTCGCAATATGTTTGTTGGCAATATGTACATATGTTGGCTAATTTAGGTGATCTATAACTATTATATAATTTCTAGACAGAATTATTTCTGACAATGATAGTTTAAACCAAGTTATTGCTTATCCTTGGCTCAATTCGATACATCAGAAAGAATATCGATAAACCGCAAAGTGAGGATATGTATCTAACGATATGCAGATATTTTCTGCGGGCGCCGTTGAGTAGGCAATAAGTTTTGGGAACCGATTGCCAGGTATTTCGGCTGTCGGGGCACTCAACTTGCTGTGTGTGGGAACGGGTGTGCGAGTGTGCCAGTGTGTGGCCCGCATGCAGCTCATTTAAAGTTCGCCTCTCGTTCTCCCCTCCCCCCCATCCCTCCCGTGGGCGGGGGAAAATGGAAAGCGGAAGAGGGCGCGGCCCTTTGGCAGCCATTCATTAATTAGCATGTGGCCACACCCAGCGGGAGCTCCTTCCCGCCTTTTGTGTGTATGCGTAAGTACGCGCGCGTGTGTGTGTGTGTGCGCGCAAAAAAGTTCAAATTAAATCAGTTTAAAATTAAATTAAATAAATACAGAAAAAGGCTAAACTGGCGGCATTTTGGCCTTTTTTTGCGAACAAGAAAAATGAATAAACGCTGCGGGCCACAAACAACTTTCGAGGGGAGCGATGGAAAAACGCTGCCTTGTGTAAATAAACATTTAAATCGAAATAATTTTTGCCAGCTAAGGGCGGGGTGGGGTTGGGGTGGGTGGTGTGTCCTGGAGTTTTTCCTGGTAAGTAGCACACTCTGGCTCGGGCCTGGCGATGAACTAATTTGCTTTACAGCCGCCGGCGCTGCACAAACACCAACATTCCGCCGTTCCCCTCATACGGGGATACGGAATACTGATTACGAGGCGGAGCGGGCGGGGATGGGGTGGAGGGGTGGGCACATACATATATATATACATATATATGTATTATTCATGTAGCCGCAGTAAAAGTCGTCGGCCGACATCGACAGCGACAAGGATAACGCTCCTTGGAGCTTACTTAGCCGACGCGTTGGCGTGCGCAGACTTTTAAAAGGCCTGTGGGGCCATCGGCATGGCTGTGGGTGTCTGTGTCTGGTTATTTGGGTACACACTCCCCCCTCCCCCTCCCCCCGTAATTCCTCTTGGCATGCCCCTCGCCAGTCCCCCTGCCATTCCCCCCAACATTTCCCATTTCCCATCTAGATGGGCCTAGGCTACGGCCAATTTCAATTGCGTGCAGCAGCTGAAGTCAAATTTTTGTGTGTGTTTTTTCTTTCTCTTTCCTGGGTGTCAGAGGTTAGACTCTGTTTTTTATTTGTAGAAAAAAATATCTACCTTTTTTTTTTGGTGGGAACAGAGCCTGGTGGCATCTACATCTCCATCATCATCAGTGGGCTTTTCTCGTTTTGTTTTTCATTTTCAAAGTGCTTTTTCGCTCGCTTCTCACGTATAATTGTGGGGGAAGCCCTAAAGAGAAAGTAGGTCTATAAATTGGCCAGAAGCTCGAGCAGAAATAATAAGCAGCAAAATCGACTCTGAATAAAATACAAAGACTCACAGGCTTATCTTCACGTTGAATTCAAGTAGAAACTATGTTTCAGAGGGCTTCCCAGTGAGATTACAACTATTATGTAATCTATGTAGGTGCCCGGCTGTAATTAATTAAATGATTTATTAAATGAGCAGTGCACTCAGCGAGCGCGATGCATTTCCCTGTCGCAGGCTATAAATTTCGTTGGCTTATTACTCATACGCAGTGTGGGCGCAGCATCAGCAGCAGCATCGAGGGGAGGACCGTCCGCTGCTAAGCCTGTCAAGTGAACGCCATCAATCTCCAAGGACAGTCGATCCTTAGAGCAACTTAAGCCGCCATAACTCAGCGGCTCAGCCGGGTCGGGTACTTGGGGCACTTGGGCGGCGCGGCTAAAGGCGTCTGATATAGGGTTGATTTTGATATTAAGACTGATAGCCTTGGGACACTTGGAGGGGTCCTCGATAAGTGTTGTCTTTCTGCAAGTGCTTAACTAATCTCCCCTTCTCTCTCTCTGTCTTCTCTTTGCAGTCACCGAAAAGGAAATTCGTCAATGGTAAGCATTTTCCACTATCCCCGCCCTTCCCACTCTCGTTTTGTGTTCTTTTCGTGTACGTGTTCTGAATCGTTCTGAATCGAATTTCTCTTTTTGGTGGGCATAATTAATGACGAAATTGCAACGAATTTGAGGGGGGAACTGGTGTCTGAGGGGGTGATGAGTGCAAATTAATTCCCGCGCGGTATAATATGTAAATAAAATGGAAAATGCAAAAGCAACGGCAGACAGTGTGCGAATTTTGGCCGCGGGCGGCGGCAAGGTAAACATTTTTCCCGAGCCAATATTTATTTTTCATTTGTTGTGTGTTGAGTACGGTGTGCGTGTGTGTGGTGTGCTCTGGACATTATTGGTTTTTAATTTAAGTTTTGATCTTTATTATTTCTGGTTATCTCGCTGTCCGCTATCCTCCCCCTCTCTCTCTCTCTCTATCTCTCTGACCCCCTTTATGCTAATCTATTTATCTATTATCGCCCTGTCTCTCTATACACCCCACTTGCTGTCTCTTTGCTATCCGCTATCCCGCCCTCTGACCTCTGACACACCGAAGGCACAAAGGCTTTCTCAAAGACTGTCCCAATGGTCTGCTGACCGAGCAAGTGAGTACCAACATATTTTACCATCATCATCAGCATCAGCCTCAGCCTCAGCTTCGTTGCCATGGCTTTCATCATAACCAACCGCAAACGGAATCCTCTTATTGCGGGTCATTCCCGGCCAACTATATACATAGATGTATATAATATGTATCCGTATAGTTTACACACATTTATAGTTAAGCCACACCGCCCGTCCAAGGTCCTAAAATGCGGTTTGTCCTTATTCCCAACGCTCGTTCGTTTTTTGTGGCTGACTTTTGTGGCATGAATAAAATAAATACCAGGAACGTACACACACCATACACATGTCCTGCTGCAGGGACGGGGGGGTAATCCATTCATTGATTTGACAATTTCAAGTATTTCGATTCCGGAGCTGCAGCAAATAAACTGCATTCCCCCTCCGGCATGGGATGCAGGCGAGGAGCTGGCGCCCATAAATTTCCTTTTGCCGTGCTTACACCTACACAATGCTATACATCCCAGGACAAACCGCACCAGGACTCAGCCACATCCCTGCAAGTCGTTTATTTCACTTAACTGCAGAATTTCGAAATTTTCACTTTAATGCTATTTTATGTGTCTAGTTCATACTTGCTTACCTCCTCAACTCGAACTCGAACTCAAACCCAAACTCAAACTCGTGCTGGAACTCGGTCCGCCTTGCAGCCCACAAATATTTACGTGTCTCTCCTCTCTCCCTCTCCCCTCTTGCTTGCCGCGCCACCTCGCTCTCTCTCCCCCCAGGGCTTCATCAAAATCTACAAGCAATTCTTCCCCGACGGAGACCCAAGTAAATTCGCCTCCCTGGTCTTTCGGGTCTTCGATGAGAATAATGTGAGTATGCGACGTTAATACGAAAAGTGTATGCAATAATAAATGTATACAGAAATATATATACATTCGATTAGTGTCCCTAGCCTTTGTAAGTGTATTAAATTCGTAATGAAACTGAGATATATCCCAATTCGCAGGATGGCGCCATTGAGTTCGAGGAGTTCATTCGGGCTTTGTCCGTAACATCGCGTGGAAATCTGGATGAGAAATTGCACTGTAAGTTCAAAGCTGTGTAAACTGTACCAGGTCGCCTGGATTTCACTGAAGCACAATTCAATTTTAGTCAGAAAGAAATATAATAAAGTGGCTAAGCATGGAAATAATAGCTTACATTTATTATCTATAATATCTTTGTCTACAAATAAGATATATTATTTTAATAGACAAAATAATAATGTGAACGTACAGGCGCATCATTTACATTTTGCGCAAACTGTACATAGACGTCGGGGCGAGAAATTAAATGACTTACAGTTCTTAAGCTTGACTATACATTTTTGAAATGATGAAAAAGCAACACAGAATCAAAACAAAGTAACTCGGCTCTAACAACGACAAACAAAAAATGTCCTATTATTTTTGTTAATTTTTTGTAGAAATGACAAGGTATTGAAATTATATTAATTACAGGTTTTCGGATATATTATGTAGGTAAAATAATTTTATGTTTAATTAAAACATCTTAAAAAAGAAAAATTTACGTATTTGTTGTTAAAAAAGCCCATTTCTTATTGATCGCAGAGACAAACAAATAAGGGGAAATCAAAGGTTTTCTATACAACAAGAAAGTAAGCTAATTTCGGCATGCCGAAGTTCAAATGCCCTTGCAGTAAGTAGAAGAAGAAGAATATGTTCTGACTTTGTCGTTTTCTCAGGTGCTCACATAAGAAAAATGTTGCTAGAGAAAAATGTTACTTAATTAATTAAATTAATAAATATTACCGTGGCAGCTATATGATATAGTGGTCCAATTTGAATAAAATTAGAAACCGAAATTCTGGAATAATACAAAATGGCCATGTCTCAAATTTTATTGAAATGTGTTAAAATTTGGCTAAGTTATAATTTGTTTCACTAAAATTTACCGATGGTTCCTATGGCACCTATATGATATAGTCGTTCGATCCGGCCGGTTCCGACTTATAGTATTGAGAGCATAAGAACACTATCTGCAAAGATAGCTTCAAAACTGAAGCTACTTTGCGTAGAAACGGACTGACAGACGGACAGACGGACATGGCTAGATCGACTCGGCTGTTGATGCTGATCTAGAATATATATACTTTATTGGGTCGGAAATGTCTCCTTCACTGCGTTGCAAACTTCTGACTATAATTATAATGCATATTGTAAGTCCATTCGAGCAGCTCGGTCTCTAATGAGTAAAGAATACATTTTCAAAGTATGTTGTAATGCACTAAAGCGGTATTTATGTTAACGTACAACATGTTTTTCGTTTTGTTTTTAAATTTTTGGATTTTCTCAATTGAATTTAATAAAATTTGGATTATTCCCTTGCTCGCACTTATAAAGGTTGCAGTCTCTTATATAAACACCCAAAATAAATCCGTTTTTGCCGCATTAAAAAAACAATTTCAAGAGAGCCTCTGCGAGTCGATCACATAATGGTGTTCTCTTCCGTTTAAAGCTTTCCAAAATACAAATGAAAACTTATGCGGCTTTCAAATACTCTTTCCCAGGGGCCTTCCGTCTGTACGACGTGGACAACGATGGCTACATAACCCGCGAGGAGATGTACAACATAGTGGATGCCATCTACCAAATGGTGGTAAGCATGGCTGAATTCTCAAGTCTCCAGTTCTCGAGTTCGACTTAATGGTTACCTATCTCCCTATCTCCTCAAAGGGCCAGCAGCCGCAGACGGAGGACGAGAATACGCCACAGAAGCGGGTGGACAAGATCTTCGATCAGATGGACAAGAACCACGACGACCGCCTGACGCTTGAGGAGTTCCGCGAGGGCAGTAAAGCTGATCCACGTATAGTGCAGGCGTTAAGTTTAGGTGGTGATTAACAACCGCAGGGCCCGTAGTAGCAGTGGCCGTGGCAACGCGGCTCGTAAGCGGCGGGGGGAGCGATAGCGATGGGTGATATGAGTGATACGAGTGATATTAGACAACGAATTCCACGCAAATTCACAGACGTCAAAACGATCGAGAGTCGCCCGCCCCCCACACACACCCACTCCCACACCCACACACTGCGCACACACACGCTCGCCCGTGTACTATATCCCATGTACCCGATCCCCGGGGAGCAGTTCATTAGCTCCCGCCATCAGAGACACACGCCAACACGAACAGAGTTCTGAGTCCCTAAGTGAAATTCCAACTAATAGCGAATTATATACGCATATAAACATAATATTTCAATTAACAACAGCCAAAAGCCGCATCAGCCGGCAAATTGTTGAGCAAAAACCAGGAGTTACGCAGGGCAAGCAGAAACCAAAACCGAAAAACACCAATTTAAGTCAGAGAAGCGCTTTTTGAAAAAATATTTCGAATATATATATATATATATATATATATATATATACATACACATATGTATTTGTGTGTGTCGCCCGAGTATGGTTAAATATAGGTAATTAATAATTATTTATTAGGCATTTGCTGTATATCTTAGGCATTTTTATTGAAATGCTTGCCAAGCGGAGGAGGAACTCAAATTGACAACTATCATTAAGTGCCGATAGCCAATTAATTAGGCCCATTGACATTTTTTTTTGCAAAACCGAAAAGAAAATATTGAAAAATAAAAATGATTAACAACTACTCAACCCATAAATGGGTGTATAGTACATTAGACACCTATACTTATCAAAAATAACTCGCTAATTGGCTTAAGCGCTTCAACCACACGGAAACGAAAGATAAATAAACACCTCTATTGTTTTTCTGCCTTTTTGTCGAGCAAAAGCCGCTCTTACTGTTGATAATCGAACGTGTTGATAATCGATGTTAAAATAAAACTAAAACTAAAACTAAAGCTAAACCTTGAAATTCCAAACACTGCAAGTTACGCCAGAGCCTATACAGATAACCCAAAGTAGAACTAGAGGTACTCGAAACACACACCTAATTGCATGTGACATTGTAGTGAATAAGATGCGTAACGCACTAGCCAAAGGTAGTTTGGCGTTACGCATCTTGTTCTTATACGGTCGTCCTAGCGCTTTAGCATGCGGCATGAGTGCCTCTCCCAGATCCTGTGCCAGCCCCCACCCCGTTCATTCATTGTGCTTGACAATCAACCTGATTTTGCTGTGGGCCATCAAATGGCTCCCTATCATCCCACGGATCATCCTGTGGCGGACTGGCATCCTCACCGTCTTTGATATATGTAAAACTACCACCTATTTGTTTGTGTGTGCATGAGAAGGGATTTACTTTGCTTCTGTTCCCACAACCCAGAGCTTGAACTTCCATCGTTTTATATCGAGAAAACAGTGATTAATGCCTTACCAAAACTATCTACTGGATATGTGACACTATAGCCAAACCATCGACTCTCTCTCTCTTCCTTCGTCTCTCTCTATCGCTCCATCTCTCTCTGATACACATATTAAACATGAGTTTATTCTTTGGTTTCGTATTTCTTTGAACGAGTCTAATCACCATGCTAAAATAATTTCTATATTTTATATGTGGCTCAGCTTTAGACAGTAAATGTAAGAAGGAACCCACTCTATCTATCCATCCTTCCAACACATAAGTTTACCCGTTTACCCGTTTCCCCCTACTTCCCATCATTAACATTAGACCTTAATTTGGCTGTTGTCCTGTAGAGTTTACCCTAGTTTCCGCTTTTCCTTTCCAAGAAAAAGAAACAAGAAAGAAATTTTGCTTTTCCACCAAGGTTTCAGAATGAATCGGCCCCCAGTAATGCTTGTTTCCCGCCACCTGACACTGATATTCCGATTGCGAATCCTATTCCGGTTCCCCATCCGATTTCCCCCAACTAACACGTACTTTTTTCGATTGCCCAGCACTAGTTTTACACACTTGTACGAATATATACCTAGATAAAAGGCAAATCAATTGATATACACACCTATGTATATGGAGAGAAATATACATATACACACTCAGATACTGATAATTATATATATATATATTACATAGAAGTCCCCTATTTGTATTTTACTTGTGCAATTTGCAATTGCTTTTGCATAGATCTACTATTTATTATTAAAAACGAGTTGAATTTAAGAAGACACTCTCACCCACTACAACCGAGTTGCACACGTTTGCACGCCTTCCCCCCATCGTAAAATATCGGAGGATTCGTGCAGAGGTCAGGAGAAAGTGAGCATAACGATATCTACTATGAATATACCTATACATATGTGCAACAAATACAAATCAAGAATCCAAACTAAACTTAAACTGCAGCAACAATCAATTTTTCGCGCTTCATATATACTCAGACCCCAAGTTAATGTGAACTATTGTATATAGCTAGCGGACTAGCGAAGCGTTTGAGAATCCAATTCACTTCAAGAATGGGGGAGACCCGAATCTAGGCTCTAAGACAGACCCCCAATCACTCGGCCACTCGCCCCCCACACACGTATTTCTATATGTAATCGAACGCTAATGAGATAAACGATAACGATAATCTCGAAAATCACTTTCCTAAACATATACTATATACATTTTTTTGGGTATCTTGTAAGCGAGGATGAAAACCTTACTTTGTGTGCATTATATTCAACATAAGCAATACTTAATTTAGCATTCGAATGCATTAAGCAAGTGTTTAATAATAATTAAATCGATTCTAAACGAAACCCGAGCGAAAACTCATTCTCTTCACACTCGAAACACTCACACTGACACTTAACTAACAAGTTTTTGAAATTATTGCGAAAAGAAAAACTGAAATCAGAACAAAACCGAACTTGCAGTTTTATTTGTTGGTTTTAAATCGGAATCTATAGATTGTTCAGCTCAGCAGTCGGGAGCTGCAGCTGATAATTTCACAAAAGAATCGTATGACGTTACGCATCTTAATCTTATACCTAATCTTATGATAAATTCCAGTTTAATGTGAAGGTATGAAACTTTGGCGGGGCGGACCTCCAATGACGTGAACTGGTGGGGCAATAACTGCTACATCTCCTTTTGAAACTTAAAGTCCAGCTGGCGACTGTAATGCTGCAAAACTCTAGATACTTCCATGCTCCATCGCAAGCCGCTGATGCCGGAGGGCAAACTCTCTTTCTCAACGCCTCAGCACCCCGGCAATTATTCAAGAATTAATGTTACTTACTTTTTCATATAAATATAAATATAAATTTAATAAAGCTTATCTTGAGTCTTAGCCTGGCGCTACTCACCAAGTAGGTCACCTCGATGATCTGGAGCTCCAGCTCCTCCAGGCAGCAGTGGCTTTTTTACCCTGCAATACCCAAAGGCTTGGGATACGACACTTGGCTGCTTTTCTTGGGATTCGGAGTGAGGTACACTCGACATCATCAAGCTGGCCAAGCTCATGGCAAGCAGCGATCATCTTTGTGAACTGAGTGACCAGTGTGAGGTGTGAGAGTGGAGTTAAAAAGCGCCGCTGGCTCAGAGATACCCTACAAAAATGGAAGGTATATGGAGTTTGTAGTACTCAATAATAATAATTATGTATGTACTATGTACTTATGCAAGCATCTGCACTGTTAATTATTATTTATTAATAAATTAATTATTTAATTATTGAACTTTTTTGAAATCTTAGACTTCATCTTATTTGTGAGTGGAATTTTATAAAATAAAGCAATTATAATTTTTTTGATTGTGATTTGTATATGGGAATGCTCATAGATAAATAAAATAAATTATCTAAAATGAACTGCAAATTTTACACTGTAAGTATTTATAAAAATAAAATATTTAGCTTAAGCCATTTTATTAAATTTATTATTATTAAATTAATTTCATTAATTAATTTCATTAATTAATTTCATTAATTTTAAAGTGGTATATTATATTCTACTCGGTGTGATTTCGTATTACTTTGTAAGCCTAAAATCGTTTAGAGTCATATTTCAATTCAACAAATTTCTTCTTATAAATTTATTATTATCTAATTCATTTAGACAATAAAAGGTTCTTCGTATTTCATGGCATTTATTTTATTTTTTGACACAAATCTGAGGTTTCTAACAGCAGCGTGGCTTGCACAGTGGGCCAAAAGTTTAAAAATTGTACAAAGGTGTAAGCAATACTGAAATAAATAAATTAATACATTCTTAATTTTTTTAACAACAAAACTGAAAAAATGTACAATTAGAACAGGTTAATAAGTCTGTATTTCAGATATATTTGATTTCCGAAAAGAAGCCCATAATTTGGTAAGCATATTTTGTTTTTTAAGTCTAGAGAACTAAGCAAGGAATGATGATTTATTAGGTTACAAATAATTAATTTTCCGCAAATTTGAATGCGTGTTTTAAATTTCTCTGGGAAAATCAGTTTTTACCATTTGTTTATTTTTGGTAATTCTTATTATTTTACCAGAATATTGAATCTTTATAGAAAATAAAATATATTATGAAATTTAAACTTCTGTCTTAACAATTAAATAAGTTATCTTATTTAATTCCTTAACCTTATTCAACAAATATTATTACTTTGTTAAAAAAAGTATTCTATTGCAACAATAACCGTCAAATGGCCCACTGTGTGTCGGTAGCCAAACTGGTGAGTTCCATGTGGTCAAGATGCCTGCACCCAGAAAAAAAATTCCGCGAAAATCCAAGACCGTTGTTCTTAAATTCAAGACACATTGGGTCTGTTCTTAAATATAGAACATTTGTACTTTTTGTGTATTAATATACTACCGATTGGTCTTAATTGTCATCCACCTTCGTTTAAGTAAATTTAAAAAATATATTTTCATGAAAAATATTCATAAAAAATTTTGTTGTTGTATTTTCTTATACATTTAGAACAATTCCAATTTTAAAAATATTAAAAAAAGTAAAATAAAAAAGAAAAAAATTTTGTTGGGATCGGGACTCGAACACGCAATCGCCTGTTCTGTGAAAAAGAACAAACTTATAGCGCTGTTTTTAAGACCGAAAAGACACGTTTTTGGTACATTTAGAACGTTTTTTTTTTCTGAGTGTGGGAATCGTATATAACAAGGATATAAATAAATTACTAAGAATTTTTAAATAGGAACAATACTATTAAATTTATTTGTTAAATTTGCACTTCATTTTTTAATTTAATCTTTTCATTTCATTAGTATCCGAAGAAGATCTTGTTCTGGTTTCCGTGCCTTGGCTTTGTGGCTTCGCCTGGCGGTGACTTAGCGGATTCAGTGGCAGCAGTGGCCCGGGCTTTTCAAATGGCTTTTTTAGATTGTGGCAAGCGCGGGTTTCTCACGCTCTTCGAGTCCCATCAAGGCAAGCTATTAAACGCGCCACATGACAGTGGCACATGTGTTGAGTGCCAGAGATCTTTGCCCCGGGATCCCCAGATCATCTCGTACCCAGCCTTGCTCGTGCGGAAAATTATATTTTGGACTTCTTGATATAATCGATAACGAAAAAAAATAATTTTATGCCAGTATTTTAGTTCGTATATACAAATTATTAAATGTTTCTTCATTTTATTTGTTTTCTTTTAGTCAGGTTCTTGTCCCTCAGTTGTAAAAAGAAACCTAGCAGATAGTCTCCTTTATTCCCTCTTTACTTTATAAGTAGGAACGGACCGGGTCGGCCAACTATATCATATAGCTGCCATAGAAACGATCGGAAAATTTGGAGAGGAAAAATTATAACTTAGCCAGTTTTCAACAATCAAGATTTGACTACAACATCAAATAGTTGACAGTCCTTAAATATACTAAATTGTGAATACTTTTTTGCTGCAAGGGTATTTAAACATCGGCTGCCGAAGTTAGCTTCCCTCCTTTTGTGTTTAACATATCATTTCTTCTCAGGGATGTAGCCATTTTATATTATTTTAGAACATCGGTTTTAATTTTTTTGCAAATCGGATGATTATATGTATATATGTACATACATATATACCTCATCTCATTGCCTTTTTTTGCGGCTTATCTATATATATTATTAAATTCGTATTATTTTTAGTAATATTTCATAAATTATATTATTGTTTTTTATATACCTACCTAAATTTTTTAACAAGTTTTAAAATGTTGTTGTGTCGCTGCGGGTGGGCTTTAAGGCACTGGGTCTTGATCGCCTCACACAAATTGGAAGGAGAACTAACCAAATAGAGCTTTAACTTGCTTTAATTTCTGAAGTCATCATCAGTTTTAAGTCCTTAAGTTATTAACTTAATAAGACATTTCTTCTAAAAGTTCCGATTTCTTTTTCTTCCCCAGAAAAATTCCTATGTATTTTTCATATCTTTGTTTTGATTCCGCCAGATCTTTAGGAGTCCAGGGATTACTGCCGGTTTTCACCGCCACAAGTGGGCCTGGGCCTGGGCACTGAAGATCCATCACGTCCTCGCCCAACACACGCAGCTCATTAACAGCGCCGCTGACAACTTGTGAGGGGTGCCAGTGGCGGCGCCCCCTCTCGTAACTCCCGCCCGAGGGCCTGGTAACTCCCCTCGGTTTTTGTCAGCCGTGGGAGCGTGGGAAATTGTGTCTGGTGCTGGGATTTCGGGGCGGCGAATATTGGCGGGCTGGGAAAAAAAGGGGCCCCCACCGGGTGACATAAATGCAACTTTTCGCGCCCAGCGTCGCGTTGGGCC
This sequence comes from Drosophila nikananu, assembly GCA_008042635.1. Lineage (NCBI taxonomy): Eukaryota > Metazoa > Arthropoda > Insecta > Diptera > Drosophilidae > Drosophila > Drosophila nikananu. Next base: position 55,121 of record VNJV01000547.1, on the reverse strand, counting down.
AGCATCGCAGTGACGTCAGTGGGTCACTGTGGGAGACGACCCAGTTCCAAGCCTCGTCAGCAGCTTTCCTCCCAGTGCTCTCTAGAAACCGAGAGAGAGAGAGAGAGAGAGAGAGAGAGAGAGAGAGAGCAGAGAAGCAGGGAACGGAAGTCCAGAAATAGGCGACGGAGCACATAAATTATGGATCGGATCGAGTATCAATTAGCCCGGGACAAGGGCATTTTTCGGGGAGAGATATTTTTATTACTCTCTCGGGGACCTGCACTTGTTTGGTTCGCCTCGTTTCCCCTCGTCCCGAACCGATTCGGTTCGAGTGCTGCTGCATTTTCCCCAAAAACTGGAGCCGAACTGCTGTGGGAACTGTTTTCCCAGGCAAAATGTCACTCCGAAGGGTTGTCTCCGCTGATAAGCAGCCGGGTGAAGTCAACTGAAGCCCTTCAATTGCCTGCTCCGAGTGAAGTATCAAAATTACATTTGTAACAGACGCTTTAGTCGGCGATCCTGGGCTAATGCTGCGCACTCACAGGCATCCCGGCCCAAAGCCATCTGAAATCCGAGAACAGACACACTTGAGGGCGGTCGCACACGCGCACATCTTCGGCACAGTGGCACGAGTTATATATTTTATAGCCAAAAAAGAGTTTGATGAAAAATTAATCGATTGAAATAAATTTTTAGAAAAATATAAAATGTTTATAACAACAAAATACCAAGAAACAAAAGTAATATTTGTTTGAACATTAATTTTTAAATATACATATTATATTTTTTACTGAGTTAAAAATCTTATTAAGCAAAAGTAAATGTAATTTGACAAACTTTTGAACAGAAATCTAAAAATCAATGTATACAAAATTGATGTACATATATGTATATAAATATATATTCAGAACAATAATCTATATTAATTAAAACAAAATATTTACAAACTTAAGGGATATATGTTTAAATATTATTCTTTTATATACCTTTATTGAGAAAAACTTAAGCTAAAGCCTCCGGCATCGTTGAGTTTTAAATGTGATTCCTGCTAAGTAAAGTCCAAAAAGTGTTGGGCTTATGTACATTTACATTTTTAGAACTATAGGAAATATTAATTACAGAAAAAAACAAGTAAGAAAGCTACAGTCGTTCGTGAACGACTGTTATATACCCTGTACCAAAATATACCGCCGCTTTTGCCTATCGCGACTTTTGCCTATTAGAGTAATGTAAACAAACTCGCTCTTTGCAAAACCACCACCATCTAATGCACTTGCGTGTGCAAGACAGAGATAGAGATAACCCCTCTCTCTTTTTTGCGCACGGGAGTTAGTTTCTTGCGCTCATCAGTTTTGTTGTTGTTTTTGGGATGCACCTGTTGCTAGCTGCCAAATAGATAACACACTGATAAGTAAATAACTTTTGTGTTTTTCACCCGATCTTTACCAGATTTTCGGTATTGATACATGTTCTGCATATGCATGCCTATGCACAAAAAGAAAGATCTATGGTAAAATTTGTGGCTGCAAAACGTTTTTATTGATTTGCGGGGGAGTGGGAGGGAAATTTTTAAATCTGAAACAAACTTGATCTGCGTGCAAAACATTCCGCTCTACATACCGAGTTTGGTGGCTCTAGCTCTTATAGTTGCTGAGATCTAGACGTTCATACAGACGGACATCCAGACGGACAGACAGACATGGCTATATCGACTTGGCTGTTGATGCTGATCAAGAATATATATACTTTATGGGGTCGGAAATGCTTCCTTCTGCCTGTTACATACATTTGCACAAAATTAATATACCTTTGTACCTACGGTACATGGTATAAAAACAGTTTGTTAATATTTAAACGAAGCATGAGAGAGTTGTGATTTTATTTAAACTAAAATATGTATATATATCCAATATTATATTTATTATTAATCATGTTTATGCCCGCACCTTTCCTATTTCGCACTTGAGAATTACAGTGTCTCCAAATTGTTGCATTTTTATGAACTGCAACCCACTGTGCGCTTATCAGGGCAACGGATAATTCCAGCATCATTGCGCTGTAGTCTAATTCCACGGACAATGGCCTAAAACGTCTATAAAATTGCTCATTAAAAAATTTCAATTATGCCGCACATCGCTATCGGGGAGGGGGCGAGCTCAGATAACGGCTAAAAGGGGTTTCCGGCCATGATTTGCATTGTAAAAGGCCCGTTATATTTTTGGGAACGCCCCCGTCCATATCGCTCCAAATATACATATTCACCGAGATATTCCCAAGCGGCCAAAAATAGACACAAATTGTAACGCACTTGAAGTGCACTTTGAAACATCTTGAAGACCAAATAAAACAGCAGAAAGAACAACAACAACGCCTGGGTGTGAGTGTGTGTGTGGAGTGTGTGTTTGGTGTGTGTGTTTGGTGTGTGTATTGGTCCAGGCACGTCAGACATGTGATGCTGCGAGTGGAGGCGAGAGGCAGCCGGGCAGCAGGGCAGCCGGGCAGAGAGTCGCATTGCACACACAACATGTGAATGCGAGTTCAAGTGCATGCCGTGACACACAGCACAGACACTGGCGGGACCCTGTGCAGTGCCTGCTGCAAAGTGTTTTTTCCCAGGCGCTATTTATAGGCCTAAGTATTCCCCTGCCGATCCCATCTAGCAGCACTACGATTATGACGCTCTACACGCTGATGCCTCTGGCATTGATCTGTGTTGTAGAGCCATCGAGCAGATCAATACCCTGGAAAAAAAGGTCTTTATCAAATTTATTTATTTATTTATCAAGAGCTAACAATTGATTTAAATTAAGAGCCAGCAGAGGAGTTTGGGCTATGGCAAATATTGCGTTTATTTGCAAATAATTTTGCTTATGGAAACTAAAGGGAGTGCTTCAAATATAGCAAATGGTTTGAAATCCCTCTAAAAGGTGTTGCCATTTTAAAAGTGTCACAACGTCGAAGTTTAACTTCGAAAAGCATCTGAAAACTCCTAGTTCTGAAGTGCTTTTGTATTGGCATTTAAAAGAATGCCTTTAAATACATGGCTCTTCTGAATTATCATCCCAACAGCTTAGCAAGGAGGCGGGAAGCTGCTGACTACAGGCAGGAGTTAGAAGAACACTTAAGAGACACATCACCCCCACGACCTCCCAGACAAGGATTTGTCGTACTGTTGCAGAAATAAGATACAAAATACAAATCTTATAAAAATAATAAGACTTGTACTCATCCATAACACTATTAAAGACTTAAACAGATTAAGATGCCACAATTTCGGTAATCAATTAATAAAAATCTAAAACAAAAAGAAGAATACATTTCATTTGTTATCTATCTTGCAATATATATTCCTTTGTGGCACAGTTGTTGGCTTCTTTTTGGGGACTTTAAAAGTTTTTTGTATGTTAAATTCACATTAACTAACAAGTATTTGGGAAAATGAGTAAGACTATCCAAGATTAGGAGTGATAATGAATTCATCAGTTAGGTGGGTTGGGCGGCAGCATACCCCTGATACCCTGTCATAACAAAATCAGGCGCCAAAACATGCGGTTTCTCGCTGCGGACTGCGCCAGAAAATTCGGCTTGAGATTGGGAAATGGATAGGGAAAAGGACCCGGACCCGCAGATGGGAGTGGGAATGGGCGGGGAGATGGGAACCCAAATGAGAATGGGATGGCCACATGCGCCGCTGGATGCTGGATGCTGGTCGCTGGCTGCCGCATGTTGCATGTTGCAGTCGGTGCAGCGAAAGTGTTGCAGCTGTGTGAGAGAGTGCGGTCTATTTTTGGGGAGAATGTGCGTCGCGGCGCTGGTGCTGCCACATGTGCTGTTGCGCTGCTAAAAGGCATTGTAATGAGAGCAGAAAATAGAATCGACTCCACTTGAGCAATGTCTCGTGAAGCTGCAGTTGGACGCCGATCTGGAGTCGCAGTCGAAGTCGGGAGTCGGGAGTCGGAGTCGGAGTCCGCGGCAGCAACACATGGGCCCACGAGTTATGTTTTATTTTTATCCACTCGATTTTTGGGCTCTCCAAAACAAAACGCCGCTCGGCTCTCCCGACTCCTATAAGACCCGGAGCGGGCGAGCGCCTCGGGACAGTCTTCGGCGGCAGATCGACGCGGTCGGATCGCAAGGAATATAGATATATAAATAAAGAGCAGCCACCTCGATGGGCGTCATCTACAAGATACTCAAGCAGCAGCGCCAGCAGCACCATCGCGGCCACAACCTCACCATGGACCTCAGCCTGAGCCCGGCCACCCGGTGCAAGGTGCAGGCTGCCATCAAGCAGCGCCAGCAGCATCGCCTGGAGCAGCACCAAGAGCTGGGGAAGGAGCAGGAGCAGGAGCAGGAGCCAGAGCGGAGCCTGGAGCCGACCGATCGCATGGAGATCGATCACGAGCAGGACAAGGAAGAGCTGGCCGAGCAGCAACTACAGCAGCTGTGCCGCTTCCTGGCCGACAATGCGGCCCGCAAAAAGGTGCAAACTAATAAATAACCATGAACATAAATAATTTAATCAGAATGTTCCTCCCTCCAACTAGCGTCAGCGTTTCCAGCTGCAATATCAGGATCACGATCGGGATCTCGATCAACAGCGGGAGCAGGAGCAGGAGATGGAGCTGGAGCTGGAGCCCTGCTCGCCGCCCCCGCACGATATGGCCATGGAGTTCATAGAGCAGCTTCACCAATCCAGCGCCAGTTCGATGAGCAGCAGCAGCCGTGGTCCTGCCACGGCGCCACGTGATAGCATCCTGCTGAAGATCCGCCACCAGATCTTCGAGAGAAAGCGCCAGAGGCAGCGTCAGCTGGCGGAGTTGGTCCAGCAGCGGCTGGTGGTCTGGCGACCCTGGTAGGGGATCCCCCAACAAGGACAAGAGAGAGAGAGAGAGAGAGAGAGAGAGATCCGGGAACTGAGACTAGTCTAAGTGTTAGCCGTAAGGACGATTTCGGTATTATTCCTACTGCTGTGTGATCATCGCGCTGCTCTTCCATTTTCCCCAACCAACTTTTTTTTTATGTTAATCATAATTTAGTAATAAAGATTTATTTTTTGAAAACATGAAATACTCTCGCAATGCACTTGAAAGTCTGCAGTTTGTTTGTTTATTGACACCATTGAAATATGTTCGCTTATGTCGGATATTTTGCAGGCTCTTCTGAATCTTCTTGATTTCCTAGTCATTTCCTTTATTTCTGATCTGACCTTCGGAGAACTAGAAATCTTTGGATTATTTTAACTATTATAATCGCTGAAATTCGCAATCCCAAAGTAGTTTCTTCCAGCTCTGAAGAAGTGCTTGTTGGTTTCTCTTTGTATTAATATTTTTAATTTTAAGAAATATTTGTAATTTCACAAAATATTTTAAATATTAAGTTCTTAAATGTAAATTAAATAAGCATACACTTCAGAAAAATGTTCCCAGACTGAGGAAAACTTGTAAGTATTTCAGGAAAAATTTTGTGGACTTCAGACAAGAATTCTGAATTTCAATGCAAGAAATAAGTAAATGTTTGAAATTGAGAAATATTTACTAGAATTTGTATCTTTAATTCTGAGCGAGATATTATTTTTCCAACTTATTATTTTTAATTCTGAAACATGAAATTGATTTGAATTTTGTGCAAAAAGCTCGCTCGTTTCGGTACTTATGTATATTCGGAATATTTTCACAATTATTGCCAAAGACAATTAGCTAATACCGGAAGATGTGTAACGCCAAAGGATTTCTTTAGCTTTTTACAAGCGATGCGCATCTTGTTCCTGGCATTGCTTTTGGTTTCACATACTTTCCGAAACGCCCTGGGAATATCTTTAAGTTACATTTATATATATTTAAGTTTCAAGTCATGCAGATCCTTGGGCTGGCCTTGGGCTAGTGCACTTCCGCTCTCCGGCGCTCTTACAAAAAGGTAAATATAGACTTCCTTGAACAGTTTCTGTTGCTTCGCTTTGTTTAATTCCTAGGTACACACATTTAGTAAAGTTCACTACTAGTGCTGCAAGGGGAACGGGAACGGGGATGGGGAAGGAGTTCTGGCCGAGTGGGGTCCGGGACCTCGGCGGGGGAAGGACCTCGACCTCCCCTTCCTGCCGACAACCAAGGGCGGGGGCAAATGTTAAACGCAAATCCGCTTCGACTGCCATACAAACCTAGACCACGAAGTAATGCTAGAACTTAGGGCGTAACTATAATTAGTGCGACTACAATTAATTAACTTAACAATTCAATCTCAATTCACGCAACAATTCAATGCAGTTTCGTCAGACGAAGGGGCTCAGCAGGATCCAACTGGATCCGTCTCGGTACCGGGATCCCTCTTGCACGCACTTAAATGCTATAATCAATAGATACATATATGCATATATAAATATATTTGCTTAGAGTTAGGCCTGTGTATATATAAATACGTCGTTTACATAAATATCATCCACATATATATGCAAGTGTGTATAATTATTTCATGTCTGTATATCAGCATCGTCTCGCTCTCTCTCGTTGTTTCAGTGTCGTCTGCCACTCTCATTACCTGTCGCTCTATCTGCCTATCTCCCTATCCCTCTTTCCCCCTTATCCCTCCATCCATTCTTAGCTTCCTTTTCGGTTTCCTTGTCTGTGGAATGTATCTAAAACTAGAGTATACTAGCTTGTTATTTCTTATGGCTTGCGATCGATTAACGATTATTCATATCTGTATCTGAATGTGTAAGTAACTGGCTCCAGTGATCGCTGGCCTATCGATAGTAACAATTTGCTGCCGATTATTGAGGCTTACCGATTCTGTATTGGTATTGGTGCGCTGGATATCCCGATGCTCAAGCCAACTGATTCTATCGCTAATTTAATCGATGATTTCTCGATTGTTGGTTTTGCCATCGCTATATTGTAGATTATTTCGATTCAAGTGCCTTTCGATGTCCGCGCGGATGTCGATAAGTGAATTTGTGTGATCGATAGACTTTATTTTTAATAGAACTCTTGACATCTTTCAGATGTATTTTTTCCTACTCAAACTGTAAGTGTCCATTATATAATTTTGGAAATGTTTCTTGATCTGCGACACTTGTATTCCGCCATCGATAGTTCAAGTGTTGTTATCTCTCGTTTCGTCTTGCGATTATAATTGCTTTCGATCGATTGACGACATTCTGGTTCATTTATAAGTGAGGACTAATTCTTCTTGACTCTAAGACACTTGCATCTATCCATATCGTTGATGTAGTTGTCTCAAGAGTTCATGTTGACAGTCAAACTGCAGCATTACCTCTACACTATACACACCTGGGATTTCATCTCTGTGTTGGCCAGAGAATTTGAGTACCTGGACTCCGCGACACCAATCTTAGCCTATCTTGGAGATATTTTCATCTTAAGTGCCTAGTTGGCTGCCCTTGTGGGCGCTGTAACTGTAAGTCGATTAACGGGCTTAAACCTTTATGGAGCGACACATAACACATACATAGCTATTTGGTTGATATATATATTGATCACCTATCCCGCCTATCGACTATTTATTCTTGCCACCCATAGAGTATTTGTGTAAGTAAGTTTGGGCCTATTAACACTGCGACACCTATGTTTGCGAAGCCATCTTGAAGATCCTTTAGCCTTGAGTAGTGTGTTAATGTTTTTAGTTTCGATTACTCGGGATATCGAATGGCAATTCGATATTCCTCGATTTTTCAATTAAGCTTAATTTATCACTAAGCCTAGGCCTACAAAAAAAATTGTATCCATTTACGAGTAGATATTTGCTTAAGGAACACACATACATAGACACATAAATCCGCAATGCGTGGCGTTAGTATTTGGTTATCAATATCGTCGTAAATCGCTATCGCTATCGGTTTCGTATATCGTATTTAATGCTGTTGAACACATGAATGCAGCTGCTCTCGCGCGAGAGACAAAAGGACTCACACCTCGGCGCCCAGGGATCGGAGGATGGTGGGGTTACGTGACCGGGGGTTTCGGGGTTCAGAGCTCAGTTTCGGTGATCGGGTCTCGGGTTGCGGATGGGTGGTGGTGGTGGAGGTGCCGGGGCGGTGGCTAAATGCTGCTCGATCGTCCCAGGGCCGAGGTTGTGGTGATGTGGTGCTTGTGCCGGACCCTCTCCCTGGTGTCCACCTTAGCGAAGCACGCCATTGGCAGGCCGGGCGTGGTCCTCGGGGTCTGCGGGGGTGAAAGTCACGGCCGGAATCGCCGGATTCGGTTGGGTATTAGAAACAGGGCCAGGTCCATGGCCAACGGCAACGGCAACGGCTACAGTTCCGGCGGTCGCCGGCGGACTGGCACTCACCTCGTGCTCGGCCTGGTGGCAGAACTTGCCCTTCAGCCAGGGCCACTTGATGGTGCGGACGAGGGTGTTCCGGAAGTCCTCGCTGAACAGGCAGTAGATGTAGAAGGTAAGCGAGTAGTTGATCAGCTCCAGCAGATTCGCGCTGGCCCGGAACACCTGGAAGGGGAAGCTCGGGTACACCTCCGAGGCGATCGTCATGTGGAGAATGGCCATCGGCGAGACGCACACGAGGAACAGGATCGAGGTGCTGCCGAGCAGCAGGAACAGTCGTCGCTCCTCGGCAAACTTGCGCGGATCATCGTCCTTCACATAGCCATTGGAATGCGCATGTCCCGGGGCATGACTCTGCCCATGCCCGTGACCATGGTTCCGGCTGAGCACCATCTGGCGGCGACGCTCGCAGGTGCGCCGGTAGACCATCATGATGCGCATGTTGAGGCCGCCGATCAGCACGGTGGGCACCAGCTTGAAGATCACCTCCAGCATGATCTTGTAGATGCGGTAGAAGATGGTCTGCTGGTAGATGGTGTTGTCGCGTCGCAGGTACACGTACACGTCGCTGGAGCCCAGGATGCACTTGATCAGCTCGCCGCGGAAGATGCTTGGCAGGTAGACGATCACCGTGGCCAGGCAGGTGAGGAAGACCACAACCCTGTGGATGCGGATAATTAGGGTGAGACCAGAGGGGGGGCTGCCTCCCAGTTGCGAACTCCACTTACCCTGGCGGTCCCATCACGGGCCTCGCGAACCCCGGATGGCAGACGGACACGTAGCGCTCGATGGTTAGCACCAGTAGCATCATTACTCCCACGCCTAAGCAGGGGAAGAAAAGGATACGGATGCGGATTAACTACCAGCAAAATAGCCAGGTTCGAGCTTAAAGCTAGGGCCCCGGTTGGGGCAGCCACTGGCTGGGCGCGTAAGCTCCACCCAGTTTGTGACCCGCTTAGCCGGGAGACTTACCCAAGCAGCCGTTGCCCAGATAAAGCTCCAAGTGGGCGGTGTAGAAGGCGGGGCCGAACTCCTCCCACTGTCCTCGGTCCTTGTGCACCAGCATGCGAATGCCGAAGGGGATGGCGAACACAATGGCCAGCAGGGCGGCCGTGGAGTAGGCTGTGCGGAGGAGGGAGTAAGGTCGTGGAACAACAATGGGATTAACTCGGGTGGATCTATAAAAATGTCCTTTATGGGTGACTTTATGGCATAATTATGGCGCCGCTTCCGCTTCCATGCGGCAACAGGAAGTGTCCTCGCACACACACACTCACACGCCACTAGAGAGTTGCGGGCCAAATGAATGGCTTTTCTTTCCGGTTCCCCTTTTCTTGGCTTCCGCCGCCTGCCTGCCCCCTTTTTTGATAACTTTCCCTCATGTGTGCGGCATGTGTGTGCGTTGTTTATTGATTTATTATTTTGTTTATGGGCATATAATTACATTATTACTAATATCATGTGCGTCCCGGCCCCGCCAAATTGCTGTGCACACAGCGCCTAATGTTCGCTGTACGACTTCCCGGCGGAGAGCATCCTCTCATAATGATGGGCATCTAATTGGACTCGGGGACACACACATCGCACACATCAATATAAATGTCAGTTTTGTTTGTGCGCCAAGCCTGACAAGTGTTCAGCCATCCGCCTAGCCCGACTTTGGGCAATTCCAGTACAAATCAGTTGTCAGCACGGGATTTCTTTTGGGGGCTCAACGGATGGCTTGGCCAGTGATTGAGTGCCTCGAACGGGATCCTATATAAATTTATTTAAACCGAATTGGGATCAGGGATCGGGGATCGGGGATCTCGGTGTATTGCGCCACTGGCTCGTTGCCACCTTCTTGACAATAAGGCTTTTCGTGTAACTGCATAGCTTTGGTCAAAGCACTTCCACGTGGCCCAAAAGGGACAATAGGACACCGATTGGTGGCAATGACCGCCAAATAGCAAATGGGCGGCCGCCAGTCGGTGGGCATCGTAAAAAGGCTGCGAGCAGCAAAATATTTTTGTTATTTTAATAAAATGAGGGGCGCTTGGGCTTTGGGCTTTGCTCTGATTTCGGTCATTATTGCTCATGCCCGCGGAGGAGGCTCTTCACAACTTTTATTTACTGCCACTTGGGCAGAGCTACAACTGGCACGGGTGATATTTCAGTCAGTCAGTCAGCCAAAGGGTCTCCTTGCTTTGCATTTTCCCGGTTTCCCTTTTGCTCAACTCGACCGTTGTCCTTGCCTTTCGCCGCAGTCCTCGCCCCAAAAAAGGCAATCAATTATGCTAGCATAGCATGCGTATTACATTTGAAGCATTTCGCATTTCGCATTTTATTTCCACATTTTTCAGGGGCTTTCCGCTGGCCCTCCTACTCCTTTTATGAGGCACTTAAATTCCAGTCAGAGCAGCCGCAGCAGCAGGTCATAAACTCGGCTAGTTGTTTGGGGCGTTAATTTGGACCCGTCCCTAGGGGGGGGTTAGTGCTAAATAGGTTTCTTCTTTGAAATTGATCATTTAATGGCCGAATCGGAATATATTATTTGAATTTTCCTTTATAACCACCATAGGTAAAGGGTGAAATTTGAATTGAAATAATTCTATTCTAGCACCTCATGCCAGCAAGGACAATTTACAAACAATGAAATAAGATGCATAGCACCAGATGCTTAGAACTGCCTGCAAGTGTGATTTCTTCATGGCTATTTTCAATTGCAAAAACATAACTTGCACTAGTTTTTTACACTTCCTTATGACATTTCCCATGTAGGCGTTACGCATCTTATTTGTTCAAATTCAATGTTGCTTTAGAACCCTGAAAATAAAATTTTCAAAGCACCAAATGCAGTGGAAATATGCTTTGTATTTACTTTATAAAATGTTGCTGCACGAAGGGTATTCCCCACTTCGGGGCACCCCCATTTTCGAGACAAGTAAAGTGAGTCGCCTGCTGCCGCCTTTTCCGTGTTGCGGCTCTCCGTTTTCGGGGACTTTCCCATGAGCGATAGTCAAGGCTAAAAAATTACCAGCAAGTGGCGGCGTTGACAAAGTTGCCAGCTTTTCCGGAGTGGGCAGGAAGCGGAGCTCATTAATCAATTAAAGCGCCATAAGGAAAACGGGTGTCTCTAATAGAGTTGACATGCTGTCTAATACAACAGAAAGTCGTCGTGGGAGGTGGGCTTAGGCGGCGGCTCTGCATAAATTTGCACGGGGTTAAGCGGTCTCGCCTAATGAAATAACTTTCAATGAAGCAGCACAACACACAACACACAACACCCAACACACACCACAGACAACACGAGACGGGGCGCATACATTAGCAGCATTGTGGCAGCTTCAATTTCGCAAGAAATCGTCGAGGTTAATGAATAAATTCGGGGGCACAACGGCTCTGGCCTGGCAACGGGGAATACATATGCTCTAAAGCGAAACTCAATTTGGCAATCAGTCAGGAGTCAAGCCCAATTCCCAGACTATATGGCATATCTGTGTATATATAAATTTGGCCCCACCCGAAATGTCCCGGAATGAAGCTGAGGAAATTCAATGTTTTACGTGGGCGAAGACGTACGAGTGTCTCCGGCCAAATCCAATATAGGTTATCGCAAATCATAGCCGCTATTTGGTATTTCTTCACAAGAAAAGAGGGAACAATAGAATGAAGAGGGTCCTTAAACTCATTAGGCCTGCTTTGAGTTCCCCCTAAATGAATTGACTAGGCTTTGCTGCACAACATTATTTGTCCTCACTGAAAATGGTTAGCAGGGGCTTTGTTTTCCGAAACTTTGCTTGAAGTGCACACCTTAATTAGAAAATAGTTTCCGTTGCATCCAGATACCATGTAACTCGCTGATTATTAAATCTTAAAATGCGGTTACTGGCTTCTAATTTGAATGAGCAAAAAAAGCGGTTCGCTGACAGTTGCCCTTACCTAAGAAACCTTAAGTTAGGTTGGCAGCGGAGTTTATTCGAGATTTTTGGCTTGTAATTAAGCGGCCGACCCGCTTTTTTTTAGTCTTTAATTACTATTAAAACTTTCGATTCAAGTAGAGTTCATTCAAGAGAAGAGTAAACCGAAATAGTTAAAGCTCGCTTAAATTTTGTTACCACCCTTGGAGTTTTCCTTCTGGCGATGACAGGCCAAAATATTTGCCGGCCGAAGACTAGAGTCCCACCGAGAACAGAGGCGGGGACGAGGACCAGGACAAGGACACTTACCCCGCATGTAGATGTAGGCGGTGCCACGCATATTGCGCCTGGTGAGCACAATCAGGTTGAGCACGTTGCCGATGATGCCCATGGCGCAGATGATGGGCAGCAGGAGCCCATAGCAGTACTCCCTCAGGGACTCCGTTCGCGGATCCTCCACATCCTGCAAATAGGGGAAGAGGGAAAGAGGGAGCGTGGGTGAGTGGGTGAGTGGGTGAGTGCTGGGCTGAAAGGGGAACAGCTCGTAAATCATCTCCGGCTGGCCTCCTCCTTGGCGCAGATAAAAATTCAATAGTCGACTTGACACTTTTATTTTGTGACTTTTATGCATACACCCACACACACACACGCCGCGGCGCCTTGTTTTTCCATTTTCTATTTCCTATTTTCTATTTTCGCCTTGAGCCAAAGTTGCGAACAAAAGCAGCTTCTGGCTGTCTGTCAACCAACTTTTAGCTCGGCTCAGGGCTAAATTGCATTTGGGGCTAGTTGAGGTGTCCGCTGGTTTTCTCATGTGTATGTCGGGGTTTCAGCTGGCTGCTGGCTGCTTAGGGTGATATTTAGGCCCCGAAAGCGGCTAATTAAAATTTAATTATATTTAGGTAAGTAAGGCTAAAAAATCTCTTGAAAATGTGCTCAAAAATAGGCAACAGAAATAGAATTTTGTGCATCACACTGTTTGTTGCATTTAGGCGAATTTTTAAAAGAATTTCAAAACCATTTAGCTAAAATGTTATTTTGTTTTATTTAATAGTAAAATTTAGAAACTTCAAGTCATTTCGAGAAAAACTAATGGAAAAACTAAATGAAATTTGTATATGTTACTTTTCGGACTCTATGTGCTTGTCGAATCTTTAAAGCCCTTTTTTCTTGAAACTTTGTTTTAAAATGCGGTGCGAATATCGATCGTTTTGAAATTTTGCTCATACATTTTGTCAGGGGTGCCGAGACTTACATATGTTTCGATTTGTGTTTTTTAAACGATAACTACGACATCTTAGAGAACTATTATTTCCCTCTAAAATCAGTTGATTATGTAATGTTATTGCACCCCAAATCATTCGAGTTCAGTGCATCGCAAGTATATTCCAGTTCTTGGATTTAAAACGTTGTCAACATTGGGATTAAGTAGAATTTCAAACTGGAAGTAAAGACTTTAAATGAACATTTTCAATGAAACTTTAAGCCGTACAATTTTGAGAAATACCCCCGCCAACATTGTACTCTACTTTATTTTCTAAAGGAAAATAATGGTTTCGCTTGGCAGCTTAGACTTGGACAACCGAATACGTGCTTGTTTAGGAGGTGGCAGGATTCGTCGGCGACTTTAAAGAGTTAAGTGAACGCAGCAGCCCGCCGGTATCACAGATACGGTCACGGAGCCGGAGCCGGAGCCGGAGCCTCTGCAGCGCAGCTTGTTCCTCCGCTGAACGTGCTGTGCCATGAAATGAGCAATTCCCCGCTCCCCCTAAGATGTATGGAAAGCGTTGGGTGTACGTTCCCCCCGCCGACCTGCTGTTTAGCTGAAAACATTTGAGGAAAACATTTCCCGCGGTGCCCGAGAGTAGGCAACCGTTTTCACGCGCAGCAGGTCGCCTTCCACGAAGGCCGCTGCGCTCGCCAAGGAGCAGCCAGGAGCTGGAGCCTGGAGCCTAGAGCCTGGAGCAGTTCGGACCTCCATTTCAGTGGATGGGAGGAGGATGAGGATGAGGAGGAGAATGCACTCACCCGGTAGAAGTCGTCGCGCAGGTCGGTGAAGACGGGCGAGGAGTTGCCTGCCGCGGCCAGGACATCGGTGGTGCTGCTGAGATTGGAGCCCCAGATGAAGGAGCAGTAGGCGGGATCCTCTTCGGTGTTGTAGAGCCTCGTTATCATAGTAGTTGCTTCTGTGATGCCGCCGCTGTGAATCGAGTTTAATTTGTGTAAGTAAGTTGGCAATGCGAATGGCGGCTAAAAATAGCCAGGACACGCTTTCGGGACGGACTCTACACGCAGAAAAAATAATGTAGAATCGAATGCACTGTGCCCCCTGGCTTGGGAAAGTAAGTTTGCAATTTATCATAGAATAAAATATACAAAAACACAGATACCGGGAAGTATGTATATACTAAGATCTTACGTAAATCACCAGGGTTTTTAAAACACTTTGAAAGGGTGTCTAAAAGTATGCAGTAAAATTATTTATATAAGAATTTAGACAGAAATGGTTTCATTTTGGGTACCATTTGAAGGTATTGAGAAAATTGGTGGTCAACCGCCAAGCAGAGATTTTAGAATCCCATTAAAAGGTGTCTAAAAGTATGCAATAGAATTTTGTAGATACGAAATTGCTCTCTTTTTACTGCCTAGTGATCCTTGTAGCACCCAGGAGATGCTCCACTTTTAAGAAAACTTAAAAAAGTGTCTAAAAGTATGCAATACAATTATTTATATACTACAGTAGAATCCGGTTATAACGACTTTCAAGGGACCGACGATTTTACGTCGTTATAACCGGTAGACGCACAAACCGGGAGGAGCAAAAAAAAATTTTTTTTTATGGTTGCCATGTTCGTAATAGCTTTTAAAATAAAACAAATTATTTTTTAAATCAAAACGAAAAATTTAATAAATTGCAAATTAAAATTCATTTTTTACTTGGAAAAACAGAAAAAAACAGAAATATAACGGGGAATAGGCTATGAGGTCTGCACACCAGAGCGGAAAAAAACATTGGCGAGGTATCGATACGTCTATGTTTTTTCTTAAAAACATCGAAACATCGATGTAGGTGACACCGTCGGTTGTAGCTTAAATTTTTTGGCAATTTTTCGCTGTATTTTTTTCCGGCACGTCGCAATAACCGGTTGAATTGTCAAAAATCTCGTCGGTATAAGCGGTTCGTCGCTAAAAGCGGAGACGTACTAAGCGGAGGCCCTTTCATATAAGTTTGTATGGGGACCAACCAAGCCATCAAGTTTTCGTCGTAATAACCGGTCGGACGCTATAAGCGGAGTCGTTATAACCGAATTCTACTGTAATTTCTTTTCTTTTCAGAAAGTAAAACTGTGCTGTATGGACGTCCTGAAAAATATACTAGAGCTTTCCGCAGCATTTCAATACATTTATGTATATAAAAATTCAAAATTCCAAATACCGTAACACTTTCCAGCTATTTTTCACAGTGCACACAGGCCGAGGGGCCGAATGAATGGCCCGGAATGCCGGGACTCTGCCTTCGATTGCCACGTAATTTAAATAGACAGAGGGGGAGGGAGAGACCGCTCTGCCCCTGTGACTGTGACTGTGACGCGTCTAGCGGAAACGGAAGCGTTCACTTGTACACTCGAGCGATAAAAACAAAGCGCAAAAGGCAGGAGCTCACAACAAACGGCAAAGTTGGGAGCTGGCGTAACAATTGGGACTTTGATTGCCGACGCGCAGCTCAAACAAATCAACGCAAAAATTGAAAAGCAACTGCCAGAGAGCCGTAAAAGTAAAATGCTGGAAATAATTGCGGGCCGTAAATAAGTTTGGCGAGGATGGGAGACCCGAGTCCGGCCAGGGACTGCAGGGACTCAAGGGACTCAAGGGACTCCAGGGACCTGCCCGCACACTCTTCGTACCTGGTGTCCTGTTCCTGTGTCCTAGCGACGCCGCTCAGCTTGTTTAGTACTCGGGCCAGCGCACCTCTGTGTTCGGTTCGTAGAATCTTTGCAGCTGACAGGCCCTCGCCGAGTTTGTTGCAATTCTGGCAATCCTTTCACGCGGCATCTTGGCACCTGCGGGGAAGTGCGAGATGATTAAAGGAACTATGGGAAATGTGGAATGTAGACAGCCTGCTGGGTAATAGGAAACACATTAAATGAAGCTTGACCGTATCGAAATTCGTCATATGTGTTTTATTATGCACACTCTCCCTGCTCCAAGCCACAGACACAGTGCCTCAGTGCCAGAGTGCCACAGTGTGTGTGCGGCAACAGGTGTGTTTTATTTGCTCGCCTCACGCGGCAAACACGCGCCCGTCACTCCCCATTTTCCTCACTTTTCCCACTTTCCGTTCTCCATTTTCCTTTTGCCGAGCCCCGCGGAAAGTGGCCCAGCAGCAGCTAAGCGCTAAAATCAACGTTGACAGGCAGCAGAAATTCGTATAAAATATTTGATAAATTGCCCCCGAGCCAGGCGGGGGGAAAGCACTGGCGGAGCTGCTGAGCTTCAGGGGCCAGCGGCGCGCTTTCCCGTTAATGGCTTTGTGTGTCTGTCAAAGTAGGGGAAAGCGTGACAGGGAGAGAGGGGGAAAAACAGAGGGCGGGAAAGCAAAACAAGCCAGTGCACCCGCAAGTATGCAGCGCTTTTTTCTGCACGCCCACGCTGGCCGCCATTTGCATATCACGCATACGCACTGTGGGCGCCCAAGACACTCGAGAACACCTTGTTCAGAGCTTTGTGCGGTGACACAAACATGACACGAACTTAATTTCCCCAAGGCACAACATAAAAGCCATCCAGAGCAGCAGGAGTGAGTCCTGCCCAGGAGTGCTTACTGTACGACACCTGCAGGTGAGTGCGGGAGTGCGGGAGTGCTAGAGGGAGCCTGTCCCCATCCCAATCCGAGTCCGAGTCGGATTCTGGCATAATTTATGCCTGCGATTATAATAATAATTCGCCCGACCAGTCCGACACACACGCACACGACACGGCGGTGTGGTTTACAGGGTGTTAAGGGGTGTGCTGGGTGCCAAGTGTGTTGTGGGTGTTCGGTTGTTGTGGGTGTGCGGGTGTGGGGGTGTGCGGGTGTCGACTGTCAACTGTCGCTTGTTAGTTTTTGGTTTTCGAGCTCTCCTACGCCGCTGTTTGCCGAGCACTTACAGTTATTGCGGTTTAGTTTGCCTGGCGAATAAATAGAAGAGCCGGTACGAGGTCCTTCCCCTAGATTTGGGTCCTGCGCCACCCCTTTTTGGATTTGTTTTACATTTCGTTCGTTTCCTGGCTTCCTTTCATCCATATACATATATAGTTTCTGCATGGCTTTTTCGTTTTATTCGGTTAACAAACAGCAGTTTGTCATTTAAACAAACATGGGAGCCTGGCCAGAAGGGGGGTGCTCGGGCCTGATACGAGAGTGACTTTGCCTGTTTATCTTCCGTCGGAAATGTAGGAAAAAAAGGAGAATAAAGCATGGCCGAAAGGAAGAAACAAAACCGAAGCGGGGCTTAATGGACCTGCTACACCCCCCTCACTCCATGTGCCACACACCAGCGATCCATCTATCTCTATCCCTGTCTGCTGCCGCATGTGTGCTGGCATGATTAATGCCTTTGTTTACATTTCCCGCTTCACGTTTGGCTGGGAACCCGGAACCCCCTTCGTGTCCCCGGCTATGCGGAATGATATGTTTAACAAAAAAGTTTAACGCAAATTAAGTCAAACTGGCAGCGCTTAACGATGTGCGACATAGATGAATATCCCCGCGACCATATGTCTGTGAGTATATGAACAGTTTTCGCTCTGCTCGGCCTTTTCCTTCGGCTGGAGTCGAGCTTGGACTTTAATTTACACACAAAATGACAACACCCACACGGCACACAGCCACAGCACCCGCTTTGGGTGACAGCCAGCAAATTAAGTTTGGCTGCCAACAAAAAAATGTGTATAGAAATAATAAAAATAGCAAACTGTAAAAGGAAGTCAACTCAAGACCAAGTTTAAGTGGATTTCCAGAGTGCTGTCCTCCATATACCCTTATATGCTTCATATAGCCATTGCTCATTGGTATTCATTGTTAATTTGAAATCAGACTTGCAGACTAGCAGACTTGCAGGCTGGATGACTGGAAGACTTGCAGAGTTTCCCAGTCTCGCTCTCGGCCTGACCTCGACCGCCGGAGAAGCTGCTCAATCTGGGCAGCTGGGCAGCTGGGCGGGTGATTAGGAGCCCTCCGCCCTCCTGGCCACACCATAAACTTGTTCCATCTGCCGTTCGCCGGCTGACAGCCTCCCATGTGTGTCCTTTCTGGCCATTAAGTTTTTAATTTCCCTGGCAGGACATGGCAGGGCATGGCTGGCGCTGCTGTTTTCGCCTCTGTTTGCTGTCCACCTTTTGGCGTCATTTTTTCGGCTTTGTTTGCTTTTAATTACGCAATCGTTTTATTTAATTTTTTCGCTTCGCCCTCCAATTAAGCTTTTAATTAAAACCCCAAGGCGAGGCTGCTGCTGCTGCTGCTTTCGCTACTTATTTCCAACTCGTTTTCCTATTTTCCCCAACGACTTTTTAATCGAAAACTTATCAGGACGAGTTGTGCGAGCGGCGCCTGCGCTGCCCGATTAATTTTCAATTTAAATTTACATTTGTATGCACAGCAGAGCGTCCTGGCGGGCAACTTTGGCCATAAATTGGCATGACCAGTTGATGTTGTCGCCCGGCAGTTATCGAAATTGCTTAACGGCACTTCTCCCAAGGCCCATTCCCATCCGCATCCGCATCCGCATCTCCATCTTCACCTCCATCCCACCCACAGCGAGATAAACATGCAAAGTGTGTGGCCTTAATGTCCTTTCCCCGCTGCCGTCGGCTGCCGTCGGCCAGGTCAATAAAATGCGTGACCACAGGGAGAAACCAGAGCCACTGAGATCTCTCACTGGGCAACACAGAAGCTGTAGCCAGAGCCTTCCGTATTTAGTTTTAATTCGTGTGCTTAATTTATATATGTACACATAGGAATAAATAAATAAATACAAATTCTGCAGAGTTTAGTTGAGAGTTGAGAGAAGGAAGGTTTGCTGGCTTAATAACTCTCAAGTGTATTTTTTTGCCTGCCAAAATGCAGGGCTTTAGCTTGGTTCATGATTTGTGTGGACCTTAAGGGGCCGAACCCAATTTAAAATTTAATTTACTTTGTGTTTGTTCCAAAGGAATGTTGTCTTGAAGTTTAAAAGTTGTAGTTCTTATTAAAAAGCAGCGAAAGGTACTGAAGTAAATAATTTATATGTTTTTAACATTTTACAAAACTTCTACTGTTGCTCTTTTAAATTATAACTCTTGAGCTTTAGTTCTCAGTTAAAATAAAGGAGCTATCAAAATATCCTCATTATTTTAATCGCTTTTGGTTCAGTTTGTTAAACAATTTCATAAGTAATATTTAGTTTGTGTAAGGTAAAACATTTAATTTGCCCCCAATTTTTGTGTATTTATATTTTAAAAATAACTTTATCCTTTTTGGGCCGTGTCCTTCGGCCCTGATCCCCCGGGAGGACTGTTAAATGCTGCCGCCAGCTGATGCCGCTGATGGCCGCTTAACATTTGACCCACCATTTTCAGCCGGAGTTTGTCAGTTTCAACTGGCTCTAAATAATGCCGTGTTGCCACTCAACAAACGTGACTTTTGCCCCAAAAGGGGCGGGGATAGTACGAGGGACGGGACAAGGGGACAAGGCCCCGGGGAACCCCATTGTTGTCGAATCGGAATCTGGATCTGAATCTGTGAGCTGCTCGGGTGTCGCTGCCTTTGCCACCAGGCATAACTTGTAATAACGCGCTGACCCAGACACAGCGCACAGCGCACAGCACACAGCACACAGCACACTGCACACAACACGCACACACAGCGCACACAGCTCGTGGAAATGGGAAAAGTTGGGGGTTTCCCGCTTTGGGGCGTTTGGGAAAATGCACTCAAAATGAAAATGAAATGTCAACTTACCCGCAGAGGCGTGCGAAGGGCAGCGATGACGCTTTCGTTGCGTTTTGCGGCAGCAACACGTTGTTGTTGCAAGCAGACTGCTGCTGTTGTTGCTGTTGCTGCTGTTGCTGCTGTTGTGGCTGTGGCAGTGTCAGTGGCAGTGGCCTTTTGCGCTTTTTGAAAACTTATACTGATACCGTGAATATAATTCAGCTGCTTGTTGAACCCTGCTCTCTTCGTCGGCCCCCGCTGCGCCCTGGCAATGTGTCCTCTGTGCTTTTGGCAGTCGCTGTGTGTTGCAACTTTAATTGGCAGTGTCTCGATGTGTTCTCCCGCTACAGCTGCTGTGGATAAAACGAAACATAAATCTGCACTTAATTGCGTTCTGGTAAATGCAGTGCGGGCGTGGCTGCCGGGGGGCACTCCACACACACTCCGCACACACACCGCACACACGCGGCACACTCGCACTCTGCGGCTGCTGCTGCTGCTGCCTACTTTTGTGCGCCAAAAAAGTTGCGCCTTCTCGCTTTTTAATCCTTCTCCTGGCAAGGCGGCCTCTTCACGCACTGTTCCACACTCTGCCCTGCTTTTGGGGCCACAAGGTTCGCTTTCGCGGGCTGCACTTGAAACTTTGAGCACTTTGTTTTATGCTTTTATCTATTTTGATCTACTTTTTCCGTATTCAATTTTTTTGCATATTTTGTTTCAGTTTCATTTTCATTTGCTTCCTTAAAAAAATGTTTAAAAAAATGCACAAAAAGGGGGTAGAAGGCTGGGCAGTGATCGGAACTGTTGCTGCTCTCTCGGTGGCTCCAGTCGCTGCTGCTGCTGCCGCACGTCCATGCCTTCGGATGCCACACGAGCAACTGACTGGCAACTGGCTGAGGCAGCCCTATTTATGGCCTCGCCGGGCCCCGTTCAATCGGGCTTTCAACCGGGCTTTCAACTGAAACTGGGAAAACCAGAGGGCTTTTCGCATGGGGAAAACGCGAGGCAGCATTTATTTCCCTGCCAGAGGGTGGATCAAGAGGACGGCTGTCGGCTCCTGCAACTGCAACTGCATCTGCTGCTGTATTTATTTTTTCCCTTACTTCTTTTCAGATGATGTAACAACAAGGCGGAGGCTCTGGGCCGGGACAAACAATCTGGCTCGGGCTGGGGCCCAGCCAGCAGCGCACGAAATCAAAACAAATATAAATACCACACCGAGGAGAACTGGCGCTGCCAGCCGCAGCTGCACGGGAAGGCATCCCTCTCCTGCTGCTTCTGCTCCTGCTCCTTGGACGCCCGGGAAAAGTTGGCAGCTGAAGGCACCGCAGCCCGGCTGGTAAGCTGCCGCTGCTTATCTGCCTTCGGTTTCCTAAGCCTTCGCCGGATTACGGATTGCGTATTGACAATCACGGCAAATGGCAGCCGGGCCGGTGGGCCGGTGGGGCCGGGACAGCCGTGTGAGCCCCAGACAGTCACAGCCTCTGCCTGCGAATATCGGCTGTCTTAACCCGTGCTGCTGGCCAGGCATTGAATGGCAGAATGGCAGGCAGTCAGGAGGAGGGCTGCCTCCAGCCCGCCTGCACTTGCTAGTTAGCACAGCTTGCCTGGCAGGATCTAAGGATATCTGTGGCCCCCACAAACCACCCCTCTCGGCCCATTTGGCAGGCCCACGTTGACGATGAGAACGATGAGGACGATGAGGACGACGTCGACGCCAGCGTCGAACTCACTTGAGAACTATTTCAATAAGCGTTATGCACGCATTGTCCTTCACCCTGTTTTCCCCCACTGTCGCTGAGTGTGTGAGCCCCCATCTATGCGCACATAGTAGGCACATCTGCGAGTGTGTGTGCGCCACCCCGCTGCAGTTCTGCAGTTCTTCCTTCCGTTTCCCAACCGAGAAAAGAAGAGCAGAAATACAGCCAGAGATGCTGCTCACTTATCTGAAAAGTCCTCCCTAGCCGACTTCGGTTTGGTGTTTTATGGAATTTAGTAAATGGGGATCGCTAACTATCCGGTATCCGGCTCGAAGGACCAAGTGATGGAGAGTGATCTGTACTGTAACGCCATATGCATTGGCTGGGAAATTCCTTGCAAATAAATTAAAAGCATAGCGGTACTTTCATATTCTTATTTCACACATTTCAGTGACTTGGGCTAAACCGTTCCGTAGGATTTTCACAGGGCATCTGCCGTTCAGTGTGCTCCGGCTTTACTTTACCTCCGCCCCGCCCCTATTTCCCTGCTGCCATCCGTTCTCGTTGCCGTTTTCTGCGTTGCCTACAAGCAATTTGCGGCATTTTACATTTTGCATTTTGCGATTCTCATTTTGATTTCGATTTCGGCTGCAGCCGGCGCTGGCGTCGCTGCTTCCTGTCGCTGCTGTCGTGTGTGTGTGTCCTTTTGTTGATTGTCATCTTCGTCACTCACTCTCCTTGCCCGAGTGCCCTGTGTGTGTCTGCGTGTTTTTCCTTGACTGGGCCACCTTGCGCCAATTATTGTCGCCTTGCGACGACGCGGTTTTCAGCTTTTCCACATCCCACATGCCAGATCCCTCGAAATGCCTCCGCGGTGTCCAGGTCCACGTTCGCGTCCAGGCGGATCAAACAGGCGCTTTTCCCCCAGACAGCCGCCGCTGCCGCCGCTACCCAGTTTTCCACGCAGCTTTTCCGCTTTTTCCCGCGCCGAGTCAGCCATTTTTTGGTAAGTAGGTCAGTGGCAATGTCCGTGAGACGAGGGTCGCCACAGCAGTTGCTGCGAGGGAAATATGCAAAGCAAGGGGACGCTAGTTGAGGCATTGCAACAAACACACAGATAGTTCTCTACTTATTATTTTCGAGGGTTCATTGGGTTTAAATTTGGGTTGAGTCAATTTAATACATTCTTAGCATACTGTATAAAAGTATTACTTATAATTACTTAAGAACGTTTATATCTTAAAACAGGTATAAAAACAGAAATAGCAGAAAGAATTAATTCGAATTAGAGTCGATTTTTTATCTAATTATTAAATTTAATTCCCTCTGTGTACAAACTTTTAAGTTGGTTAGTTTTTAACATAGATTTTTAATATTATTGTGACTTAAATAAACTGAAAGGGTTTCAAAGATGTTGCAAAGAGTGAGCTGGAAATTCCAAGTCTGAAATCCGTGACAATGATAAATTTTCATGCTAAAAGAGAACCAGCGGCATTTGTCTTAAAAAGTAGGTATATAACTCTACTATCTAGCGGTCAATGTAAATCAACATAAATTATTATAAGAAATAAATACCTTAACAATGATTTGATTTGAAATCGAAGGGAGAGATCAAGAAATGCAAATCATTAAGCTAGTTATTTGAGTTGCCCAACGCTGCATTTTCATTTTTTCACACAATTGAGAAAATAGAAAACCAACTTGGAAGAGATAAGTTTGCTGAAAACTATTATGTTCCCCAAGTGTTCCTTAATTAAAAGCTCCCGAAACACAGACACTTTCTATTCTCAATATCCAATGATTACAGACAAGAACAGAGGCTGGTTTTCAGCCAGTTTTAACTTATTTGATTAGTTCATTAGAATGCATTTGAATACACTGTTATTTTTTTGAATTTTATAATCTTGTGTTGCATTTTGGTCAGATTTCTTTATGTCTTGTTGTCCCTTATTTCTATATTTTTTCTCTTATTTTTCTTGTTTTACTTTTATGCTGCGTTCTCCGTGCCAAAGCACTCTGAAAACTAGTTACGGAATCCTTGGGACTCCCCTTAATTGGATGCTCCTGTCGCAGGGCACAATACATGTAATAAGGGGGAGGAAAAACAGACAAAAACAGATAAAGACAAAATACAAAAATGGAGAAAAGGGAAAGGCAGAGCAGAAGTGAGCAAAGATTGGCGAAATTGCCCTGAAAGAGTTTTTCAAAAGAATTCGCTGTGCGCTGTGCGCCGTGCGCCCTGGCTTCGTGACGGTTCTTCCCCTGAAATCTGCCCCGCATATTCCCCTGCCAGTTGTTATTGCTCTTGTTAGTTATTGTTGTTGCCTGTCCCTTGCTGCTTATTGTCGCCGTTCCGCCCCCAAACAACCCCCCAACACCCTGCCCCGTTGCCGCTTGAGTTGCGCTCTGTCACCCATTTTTGCTCAAACATTCAGACTTTCAGACTTTGGCCACAAAAATGCCTTAACGCAGCATGTTCTACATTTGGCATTCAGCATTTGCCGCCGGCTGCTGGCTGCTGGCTGCTGGCTGCTGGCATCCAGCGAGTGGGCCATAGATTAGCCCCCGGTCTCGGTATCAGTCTTAGACTCAGCCTCAGTCCCAGTCTCAGTCTGGGTCTCTGTCTCAGACGCCACTTTTCCTCTTCTCTGCAGCACCTTGGATACCCTAAGTGCCTTAGTTCAGTTTGTATTTAAGTTATTTTAGTTTAGTTTAGATGAGTAAGAAACAAATATAATAATCACTACAATTTCAGGGGGTCTGGAACTGGCTTCGGGCCTCCTTGAAGTTTTTGTTAAGCCGCTGACCCTCTCACATGTACTCCCAAGCATTCTAGATCTGCCTGGCTGTTGCCTGTACTCATTTCGTTTATATATATTATAATTTGGTCATCATCAACAGATAAGACAATCTAAATATTTAATAATAAGTTAAATAACATTTACGAACTACAAAAACCCTCACAAAGAGGGTTTTAAAAATAAAATTAAAGCAGTCTTGGCTTAGTTGTAATCAATTTCCTATGCGATCCAAGTATCTTATTTCAAGCTGCAAGGGTACACAGCCTTCGGCTTACCGAAGTAAGCTTTCTTTCTTGTTAAATTTAAACGCTATCAAACTCTGCTTCTTTAGATAGACAATTAAAATTTAGACTTCAGTTTTAGCTTGGACCTTCAAATTGAAACATAAATTAAGGAAACCATAATGAATATGAATGTATGATTCAATCAATTTGTATCTTTAGTCATAAAGGCTTGCCCACTGTTGGGTATTCGATTGCCGCTCGCCGCTCGCCGAGGCCTTTTCTCCCGCTTTGAATGATTAAATCAATAGTGTGCGACGCCGCGGACACACCGCCTGCAGTTCATGCCGGGAAAAGCCCGCTCCACACCGCCATACCATCACCCTCTCCCGGTGCACATCGCATCAGCATTGTCAACGTCCTCGGCGTCATGCTCATCCCCATTCTCGTCGTCGTCGTCATCGTCATCGTCATCGTCATCGTCATCGTCATGTTTCGCAACTTGAGTTGTTTAATGCACTTTTGCCTGGTGACTGGCATTTTTGAGATGCCCCTCGTACCCTTCAGGGGGCAGGATTCCCAGTTGCCTGCATATCTGATGAACATGCAAAATAATTGAAATGCACTCAAAAGTTTTCAAAATGCCCCTAAAGGAGCAGGAGCAGGAGCAGGAGCAGGAGCAGGAGCTGGAGCAGCGGGTAGCATCCTTGACAATGCATTCGTGATCAGGATTTGTGCTCTGTCGGAATTGTTAATCGAGCGTGTCGAGCTGTCAAAATGGAATGGAAATGGATTTCCCAACAATTTCCTCAGCCAAGAGCTGGGCCAAATCAAACGTGAATGTCGTTTTGATTTCGCTTAGCGACATCGCAATGTGTCGCTCAGGCTACCAAATGTGGTGGTCCTGAGACACTCAACACCCAACTAAGGGCCAAGACAATTGCCAACTAATTATGGTTTGGGTTTCCCCATAATCCGACTCCATTACCCAAAGCACCATCCTTCGAAACTTTTGCTTTGTGCTGGCCAAAAGAGGATTGCATCTGCTGCAGGGCAGCCATAATAATCACAGTTTGTGCCAGCGAAAATGCCACCAAGAACAGTGGGGCAGGCAGAAGGGCAGAAGGGAGAGATGTTTAAATATATATATACTTTAGCTGTGTACATACAGTAGTCTGGCAGTATGCTGGATAAATATTTAACTTCTGGGAAGATATGTTTCGTAGGGTGAACTCAGACAAATGTGGAAAGTTTTTGAAGGTGTCCTAACACTTCGAAGTTTCTTCCTACTTCAAAATGCTTTAGAAATATAAATAATCATACTTTTAAACAAAAGATTTCCCTTTATATTTGAACTTCTCGCTGTGTAATAGAAGGACACCATGGTTTCTCCCAATTACAACTATTGCGTCCTTGCTCTGTCAGTCAGTCAGTCAGCCAGTCAGCCAGTCACTTAGGCAGTCAGCCAGTTCTGGTGTCCTGCTGCCCTGGTGGGTGCGGAAACCGGACCCGGACCCGGACCCTTGTACTGCTTCTGCTTATCGCTCCGCGCCGGACTGGCCACTAATTTGACGGTTCGCCGGCTCCGGCTCCTGTCCTGTCCTATGCTGCTCTGGCGATTACTCATTATTCAATCTGGCTGCTAAATGCTTTAATTACGTTTGTTTTGCCAATTAAAAACAACACGTAACACATAACGCAACGCAGCGCAAAGCAACGTGGGCGGCGGCCAATCGTCCGGCCATTGACCCCGTTCCTTGATTCGAGCGCCGCCCGCTGGGCCCCTTGGTCAAGATGAACGCTCGCCAGGCACGCCAGGTAGCGGCAGCGGGAGCAAATCTTTTGGCAACTCGTCAACAATTGCGTGTTGACGCAGGACGCAGGACGCAGGACCTCAGCTCCTTGGCATATTTCACGCGCCCTTTTGTTTGGCCAAAAAGAAGTGGGAAAACCCGAGGAGGTTTCGAGCGAAGAAGCTTACAAATAGCACGGGGGCACAGTGGGGCTTAGCTTTTAATTGGTTTTCCTTTCCGTAGCGCAAAATATGTCCTTAAAAACGTTGAAAAATATGGGATATATTTTATATGCTTGAATTAGGATATTCCCTCAAATCAAAAGCCTTCTCCACTCTCCCGTGGACCTCGACTCGCAACCACTGTGCGCTTTACAGAAGGCACAACACAACTTCATTACAGCCCGGCTGGGTCCGCCCCTCTTCCTGCGTGGGCCGAGATTTATTCAATTTAATTTGGCATCGGCATCGGCGTCGAATCGGGGCCTGGGCCTGGGCCTGGTGGTGTCGAGGCATGTGATTAAAAATTGTTTACCAAGTTCAATGACACTGAGTTGTGTTGGGCTGAGCGCCTGACTGACGGAAGCCATGCGGCGGCACCGGGCTGCCTAGCAATCCGCGGCGTCCGGAAATAGAGGCTCCTGGCAGGACTGCCTTGCCTTCAAATCGGTGGGAAACTTTGCTCAGCTCAGCTCGCAAGGACCTTAACAAGAGAGGCCTTTTGTTTTTAATTATTTCCCTGTGCAAATTAGAGGGTCTCGCAGTGGCTCTTTGGCTTATCCAAAGGGTCCTTGATAGGCCAACAATTAGTCAATGATTTTAAGCTAAATAATCTGAATGCCCTGCTGCAAGGAGCTTAGAAGAAAAGCAAAAGAATTCCCTTAGAAGACTTTAATATTTATTTAATAATTTGCTAATCATAAATAAATTCCTTTAAGCGTTTAATCAAATGACACGAATCAATGTCCTTCTCCAAGAGAGAAAGAAAAATTCCAAACGCACTACATCTTCATTTAATTCTTCTAAAAGGAATGTTATATGTTATTCATGCTGCCCAATAACTCCACAAAAATACATGTTTATTTTCATATTATTTGAAAAGTGTATGCTGACTCGATTCCCCCTGATTTCCATCCTCCGGGGAATTCAATGCTTTTGAGGCAGCCCTAATAAAAGCTATTAATAAAAGCTGCGAAACTAAAGGATGGCCCTCTGTAAATTGCACAATGTCCAGTTCCAGTTCCAGTTCCATTTGCGTAATTCGCACCGCCTGTCACTCGGCCACCATTAATTATCCGATTTAAACAGTGCGTGGCACTCGCTAATGCAATGCGTTGATAGAACCTATTATCCCCGGAGTTGGCCCAAGGTCCTGGGAAGATACACCAGAAGTGCATATTCTCGGGACTGCCAGGCGGAGGGGGAGGAGGGTGGTGGCAGCTCCACTGAGCTGAGCAGCAGGCGCGGGCCATATAATGCGGATGATTTATTCAAGGCGCCCCCCCGTGTGCCTCTCGCCTCTCGCCTCTCGCCGGCCTATCACTCATACGCCCCGGGTGCCGGGAACAGCTGTTGTTGCGCTGGTGGAAACCGAAACCAGAGCAGAAACTGTAACCGAACCCAAAACACAAAACCGCTGCCAGCGCACAGGGCAGGGCAGGGCCGAAGTCGGGCTGAAGAATGGCTAATTATGACACCCGGCGCTTCTGGTGGGGATTCTGAAATCGGAGACGGGAGACTGGAGACTGGAGGCTGGAGGCTGGAGTGTTGTGTCCAGCTAATGGAAGCGTTTGAGGCATTAACTTCTATTGTGAGAGCCATCAATGCGTAGCGCTTTGGCTATAAATCAGGCAATTTCACAGCCTAATGATTTATAATGCTGTATAATTCAGTGCCTGTAATGAGATAGGGAAAGCCTATACAATATACAATGCCAGATCACAAACACAGATCGTTTTTTGCTGGCAAACAAGAGCAGTCCCCACCTTCGGAATTCAGACTTGGGAATTATTAGTGCAACACCGCAGAGAGGAGTCCTGTATCTAATGCCCAGCCCGCCCTCCGCTCTGTCCTTGTATCCACCAGCCAGTTCATATTTTTATTTCCGCCACAAATCTTCGACATTCACATGGGCCGCGGGCTCTGCCCTGCCCGGCGCTGCTTTGTTTCGCCGCCGCAACTGCAGGGCGATAAATATCAAAAATACAATTGCCAGGGGCAAGCCGCAACCCTGGACTACGACTAGGACTCCCACTCCCACTCCCACTCGCACTCCCACTACGACTCTCCAAAACAGAGCCCAGAAGCCACCCCGAGGAGCTGGCGGAACGGTGACTAAGGAGCAGTTGACCCAGTTTAGCAGCTTATGGAATAATTCATTATGTATTTGCTTGCCATTGTCACTTAATTTGAGTGGGGTTTCCCGCCCGAGTGCCACATTGCGGTACTTTCGGCGTTGCGGGCAATTTGCCTGCGAACTAATTGTCAGCGTCCTGTCCCGGGCCAGGACCCGCCGCCGGGGCACATCGAATCGGTCTGGGAATCGATCAAGCGTCTAAGCGAATCGACCGCCCTGCCGGGGACCCCCCCTGGGGGCTGCTTCCGTGCTTTTACATTGTATTTAAGTGAAATTGTTTATTTGCGTTACTTTTATGGGCTCCTTTTGTCGTTGACAGCAATTTGCTTGGCCCGAAGGGGAAATTCGGTAATGGGGCGCAGGCGGGTCCTAGGGCTTACGTCCTGCGTCCTGCGTCCTGTGTCCTGCGGCTTATGGCTTGGTTCAATCGAACTGCCATCGCATCCAATTAACCTTGCTGGGGCCTAATCAAAATGCAGCTGGCGAGCGCCTCGGACTCGTCCTGTCTGATAAATCAGTTTCGAAGCCTGCGGAGCACAGATATTGAGTCCTGGCCAGGTGGAGCCTGTCGGTTAGCGGTCATCAGCAGCAGCAGCCAAGTCTGGCCTTCAGTCTCTGCCCATCCCCATCCCCGTCTCCGTCTCCGTCTCCGTCTCCGTCTCCGCCTCAATCCCCATCGCCCTTTTTCCTCCTTTCGGCCGACTTTCAAGGCTCACGTGCGTGACAGGACTTCAGCCAAGTTGATTAACTTCGAGACTTCCTTGGCCTGCTGCCCCTCTGCTCGCCTGCTGCTACCCTAACAGAGGGTATTTCAATTTCGTGGTCCTTAATGACCAATGGGTGTCCTTGGACTTGGAACACACATTCAATTTATGGCATTGCTTTGGCTTTTCCTTTTGAGTTGAAATCTATTGCTACTATAAGGGACTTGTATCGATATTATATATCGATTTAGTGTTAAATAACATATCGATTAAGTACCGAATAGTTTGATCTGTGGCGTTTTGAACAATCGAAACTTAAATTATTTACCAAGCTAAAGGATAAAATAAGTCTGTCGTACTAAATTTTGTTTTTGCATGTTTTAAAGATAATTGTTCAAATTTACTTAACAACTTATCGATGTATTGCACATGTATCATAAAAATATCAAAGTATCAAAAATCTATCGTTTTCTGTTGCTAAAATCTATGTATATTTATATGTTGTGATATTGGATATTCTCTTTGATATATTTATTGGACTAGTAGACTGAATAGCATTATAAAGATATTTATCGATATCATTTGAAAATATGAATGTATCGAAAATGTATTGCTTTTTGTAGCTAAAATCAATTTATTTTTTACATATCTACGTTTTAATGTTGCAAGATATAGATATTCTGTTTTATGTTTTGGACCTTTATAAACGGAAAACAAACATCATAAAGTAAATTCGATATTTTTTGATATTTAACTAATTTATTAGTACGCCATTTATATTTTCTGTCCTCTTGAGAATCAACTAAAACAGGAACAAATAAATGAATAAATAACTACTCTTGGGCCCGGTAAAGGGTATTCGCTCTTTTATTTCCAAAACTCTGGCTTGTCGAGGAAGTAAAGGCCAAAAATAGTACAACTTCCTGTCGCCTCGGTGGACGCAGGACAGGCAGGCAGACAGACAAGAACTCCCTTGAACTTCCCCTGGCTCGTAACGTATTCATCAAACGCCAATCCAAGTTGACCCAATTCCGCTCTCTTTTTGGCTTTATGTGCGTAGTCGCCTCAAAACGCATTCACGTGAAGCAGCAGCAGCAGCAGCAGGAGCAGGAGCTGCCCTTGAGTCCTGTTTTTATGCCCCCTTTGAAGCGAGGGCCATGTGGTCGGCAGGGCTTCCAGCTTTTGGCGTTGCCAAAGTTGAATAATTTATTTATGTTTGCTGGCTGGTTGTCGATGCTGATGGCTGCCCACCTGCCCACCTGCCAGGTGCCAGTTTGCTCCGTTTGCTCAGTTTGCTCAGTTTGCTCAGTTCTTTTCTCTGCCGAGAGTCTTGACTTTTCGCAATATTCGGCTGCCGCTCCGGCTTGAGCCTCCTTCAGGACAAAGCCCGCATAAACACACTCGGCTCTGGCACCCACCTACACCTACACACCTACACACACTCTCGTTTGGGCCTAAACTTGGATTCCCCGTTGGCCAAATCCCTGGGAGCAAATCAATAGCAGAACTTAAAACCCCTTGAATTACTGCTACGGCCTAAGGGACAGAGAGAAGGCGGGACGAATATTATTGACTGGGAGGAGGAGTGAGAGTGCGAGCTTGAGCTAATTACCCCAAAACAGTGTGGCTCCAAAATGGCCAAAACGGCAATGAAAATTGATGCCTAATTGCCCAAAGCCCGGCCAGCACAATCCAGTCGTAACCAAGGCGCCCAATCATTTCCCCACCGAAGGGGTTACAGCAGTCAGTTAATAAGCCGATTGCGTTTAATTTATATCCATGGCTGGGCCATCACATTTAACATTTAACATTTAGTTGGGGGAGTTGGAGTCCGGCTATAGTTTCCCCATTTCCCTGGACAAGTATCCACTGAAGGATTCATTATTAATTTCCCGATAACTTCAGTCAGAGGCTGCAACACGGAATCCCTGGTCTAATTGCTTCATTTCATTTGAATGTGTACTGCGAGGCATCTGCATGCCATATAAGCCAGCTTCGGCCACCTTGAAATAGCAGTGCGATGCAAATGCACCGGAAACCCCCAAACCCCCAGCTAACCCTTTACTCACTCACGCCATTCCCCGGCGAATATTTCACCCAATGACAGTCGCTCGTCGGCTGCCCACGTAGCCAGGCGGCAAAGGGACTTTCGCGACGCGACGCCTGCACATTTCTATTCATTTCAATTGCACTCGATCACGGAGTGAGCAAAATTAAAGTACGTGACCCTCTGCTGATGCGCTGCAATTTTTATTGAGCAAAAAGGGAAGAAGGAGGCAGAGCTGAGTCCTGACCAGAGTCCAGGTGCTAGCGACCCGTTCTCGCGGCCTTGCCTACACTGCACATTTTTTTCTATAAAATATTCATTAACCCGATATTCATTAAAATGACGCCGCCTCGTTAGGGTTAATGGCGCCAGTGGCCCCCAGTCGGTCGCCAGAGCTCCGTAATTATAGCGAGGGGTCGCGGGCAACGGCTGTACGGGCTAAGGGCCAAACACCCAAACACCCAAGCGACCCAAACGCCCAAACGCCGCCTGCTATGTAGGTCAAGCATCCCATACCCATAACCATTCACATCCCCGGCGACGGCGACGGCGACGGCGAGGGCGAGGGCTCCAGTGCCCGTGTCTCCGTCTGGGGCCCTCGGGAATGCAGCCATATCTTTTGAAAACCGCTAATCCACTTCGCACTTCGCATACATCACACTTGGGTAAAGGATTCGGCGATGGCATGCCCCTTCCCCACGCTCGAGCTCGAAGCTCGAGGCTCCCCCGCGAAGTTCGCCCGCGACAATCATGGAAATGAGGCGGCGCTCGGCAGACAAGCCAAACATATCAAATAGGATACAATTACGCACACACAGGATGCGAAAGAGGAGGCGAGTCTGGGCTTAGCGTACGTGGCTGTGTGACCTCTAACCTTAGCACCTGCCGGGTGGGAGCTGGAATCAAAAATTGCCAAGCTATTGATCCATTACCTGGCTGCTTTGCCGCCCCCCCGCGTGCACTGGGAGAAAGTACTCGCTGCTAGCTACTAGCCACTCGCTGCTTGCCACTCGCCACTTGTTGGCAGCCAAAGGAACTGTACTTAATGGAGAGAATCGGTCTGACAGGTTTTACTTTATATCACCCTCCATTGGGAACACTAGATTGCTACTTGCTACTGGCAACTCGCTACTTGCACCAGCTTCTCGCTACTCGCTACTCGCTACTGAGCAGCTGAAGGGACTGTTCTTAATGGATAGACTCGGTTTAAGAGGTATTAGTTATTATTATTACACTCCATTGGGCTAGAATGTATTCGATACTTGCTACTCGCCGCTCGCTACTTGCCACTCGGCACTCGCAGCTCAGCAGTTAAACGGGCTATACTAAATGGATTAACCCATTGCAGAAGTTCGTGGCTTACTTAGCAGCAACAATAAATGTACTTTATTGAGGAACTCGCTTTAGGAGATAAAAGAAGAGACTCGCTGTAGGAGTTCGTAATACTGGCTACTCGCCAGTCGCTACTCTCTGCTTAGCAGCTAACAAAACTGAACTAAGTAGCGGGACTCGTTGTAAGAGTTCGTAATTCACGTGGTAATCTCTTTGGCTCACTTGTTTGACACTCCATTGAGCTTTTGCCTCACACATCCCGTTTAATTTTCAAGGGAATTGAGCACGCAGGTGAAAATGGTTAAGGAATATAACCGAGTGAGCTGCTTTCGGGGGGGAAAAGGGTCCTTTCAGTGCCGCAATTGATCGTTTTGAAGAGTTTGTCTGAGATCGAATTAAAGGGATTACTTTCCGGGATATAAGTGAGTGTACTTCCAAGTGAGTTTCCGTATCACCAGCATAATTATCCAGGGCACAATATTGTTTCTGATAGCAACGGAAGCAGCGTTAACCTTTAACAAACCTTTGTAAAGTCAGCTCTCCCACAGGGCCAAGCGAGAGTGAGTGCCACGGATATCGAGAACAAAATACTCGAATATTCAGCGCACTCTTAAGCCAATTGACAACTCTGGACGTCTTAAGGACACCCCGCCTCTCGCCGAACTCTATTTCTGGCAATCGCAAATGTTCGCCCATCAAATATTAAGGCTCGTCACGACCCATCCCCGGGAGCTCCTCGGCTTTCCGTATTCTTGGCCAATTTTTCGCATTGTGTACGGTGTTGGCCCACTGCCCCACAGCCCCGCAGGCCCGCTCTGTCCGCAGGCAAACAGGCGACAAAAAACAGCAATGCTGCCATGCAGCATGCAAAGAGCAAAGTGGCGGCTGTCGGCTGTCGGCGTTCGAGTTTCGAGTGTTGGCCTCGTGTTGACTTTTGTGAAAGGTGTGACAATATTTACAATGTCTTGTTAATTGAATTTAATGCGTCCTCCGTATGTGTGTGTGTGTGTGAGTGGGTGTTGTTGGCCTCGCCCCCCACCTCTTCGAGTGTGTGCCTAACCAGGCAACAAAAGTTAATTCAAATTATTAATGGGCGATTTGCGAGCATCGAGCAGGCGGCCTGTGCGCCCCGAAAACTCCCCTATTATCGCATCATTCGCCTGATCGGTTTCCCTCGTTTTTTTCCAGCTTTATTTATGTTTTCTTTCCTGCTTTCACCTTCTCTGGAAGTGTCCTAAGCCTGGCTTAAGGCGAGGCGGAAAGTTACTCCCGCGCCGCCCCACAAAGTAGGGGAATTCCCTGAAAAGGCGCCTTCAACCGGCTGCATTGAAAC
Source organism: Drosophila nikananu (assembly GCA_008042635.1). Classification (NCBI taxonomy): domain Eukaryota; kingdom Metazoa; phylum Arthropoda; class Insecta; order Diptera; family Drosophilidae; genus Drosophila; species Drosophila nikananu. The sequence goes on along the minus strand of VNJV01000547.1, from coordinate 20,711 downwards.
AGAATTGAATTGATTCGAAAGTTGAACGGAAGTTGCTATAAAAAGACACCTTTATTTGGGGAAATTCCCAATTTCTACACGTTGTGTAGAGCGGGCGCGAGGCTCCATAGGTGGCGCTGCAAATAGTTCACAAAACTGAAACCAGGGCTTAAAGCTCCATAGGTGTCGCTACAGAAACTACTCAAAACTAGATCGAGGTACTGATGCTCCATAGGTGGCGCTGCAAGGAGTACTCGAAACGAATACACGCTTTTCATGCTCCATCCCACCATCGGTCCTACTTTTTGCCCGCTAAACTATCCATATAGACAAAAATAAGGCCTCAATATTGATATTTGCAGTAAAAATTCAGAAACTGCTGGCTTACAAGCACCGAAGGCTGCGGATACAGGTTTTATTGTGCTTTAGGCGCCATCTAGTGGACGGGTTACGCTTTCGTCGAAGTTTCAAACCTCGCCAAGTACAAGTTCTGGTATTAAATTTTTAATTTATATTTTTAGACCTTTTAGGCGAAATAAACAAAACATGGCAATTTTTAAATTTACACTGTTCACTTTTGCAATCGAAGTGAAGTAAGAAAGTTAAATTTATGTATTTTCATTTTCTAATTATATTTTAGTATTTTTCTATCGCATGAATTGTCGATTTTATGATGTTTTAAAATACAGGAAATTTAAGGGTGGGTTCTTATGTCTACTTACGAGGCCGAAATTTTGGCCTATTTTCAGAAATTGATTGTGAAAAAACTGTACAAGATAATTAGATAATTTGTATTACCTTTGTACATCTTTAAACTTAACATTTATGTGTTTAGCAAATCATCAAAATTTGAGGGGCCATTTTTTTGGTATCATTACTTCCCTTCAACTTGCCCGTAATGAGAAAAATTAATTTTATTTATTTTCACTTTTACGTTGGCTTTGCTTCTCCGAGTACGATTTTTTTCTAAACAAAGAATTGTTTTTAATATACATTTTTTTCTAAAAAGTTTCATTTTCAACCAAGTTTTTTCACCTGTTGGGGAGTGTAAAAATTAAACAACAAATTTAAAAAAAAATCATACTAGGAGAATCATAAAGAATTGTTTGATACAAATAAGGGAAAATTCGATAAAACTTTCTGGTTGCAGTAAAACCAGAAAATTAAAAAATTTAGGCGGCTTTCTTTCGGGCTACGTTTACCCATGAAGAAATGCTTATGCGTATTTCTTAGATCCTCAATATTTTGAAAATAAAATAATTAAAATACATAAAAAAAATTACATAAACTGTACATTTTGTTAAAATTGCAACAATAAATTGTTATATGGGTAACTCTCTAATGTCGAACGCGTCATTCGTACACATTCGAACTTGCAAAAAGCATGTACCAAGAATTTATGTAATTTTTACAAAATGTGAAACTTAAAGCTCTTGATTAGCACTATATATGGTTCCAATATCGATTTTGGGCAGAGGTTCGTTTTCGAGATATTCACAAAAATTTGAGGTATTCGCACGCGACTCTGATAGAAGTAACTTTTTTGAAATCCAGTTCAAGCCCCGATTTCAGCGAAACGTGATAGACGATTTTAATGAAAATAATTTTACAGTGTAATGCATTGATTTCTATTAATACAAATTTTAGTTTCAATTTAAAATATTAAGTAGTTTTTTTTTAATTGAATTTTAATCACTGTCGCACGCGAAGGAAAATTCCATCGTACTTTTCGTTATGTTTTTTACTATTTACGTAAATCAGAGAAGTATAAATGTGGTATCTTTTGACTCTTTGAAATCTCCCAGTGGTGATAGAAAGCAAAAGTCTAAGCTGAGTTCCTCTGCTTTGGAGATTTTTGTCAAAACATAACATGATCTTTTTTATGGTGTTTTTCATCAAAATGATGAAAAATGGAAATTTTCGCGAGTTTGCATTCGAATATTTAAAAATTTGTTTTAGAATATGTTAAGGCTTTCGAATTTTATCCATTGGAACATTTCCTAATGTTACTATGCTAAAAATATTTATTTTAGAGCATATTTTGTGGTTTTTGCCGTGGTTGACCTTTTCAGAGAGTTGCCCATAAACAAAACACTCCTGTTATTTCTTCTCTTCATTTGTTTAAATTAATCGGTTCTTAATGTTTGTATTTCTTTGTTTCTATTTAGCTGTTTAATTATTTATTTAAAAAATATCATATATTTAAATATAAACAACAAATGGTTGTGTATTTTATTTATAATTAATATTAAGCTAACAATGCTAGCCAAAGCCTTTGCAATAAATGTAACAAGAAAGGAAGCTAACTTCGGCATGCCGAATTTTTATATACCCTTGTAGTAAGTAAGAAGAGGAAGAAAAATCTTCTGACTTTTTCGTTTTCTCGGGTACTGACATATGATAAATGTTACGAAAGAAAAATGTTGCGAACGAACTAAATGCATTTATATATATAATCCTATGGCTGCTATATGTTATAGTGCTCCGATTTGAATAAAATTAAAACCGAAATTCTGGAATAATACAAAGTGTCTATGTCTCAAATTTTATGAAAATATCAGGACAACTGGCTTAGTTAGATTTTTCATCAAAATTTTCTGATCGGTCCTATGACAGCTATATGATATAGTTGTCCGATTTTGATCAAATTAAAACCGAAATTCAAGAATAAGACAAAATGGCCACATCTCAAATTTTATTCAAATATTGTAAAAATTGCCTAAGTTATAATTTTTTTCATTAAAATTTACCGATCTTTCCTATATAGCTATATGATATAGTCGGCCGATCCGGCTCGTTCCGACATATATAGCAGTGAGAGCAAATAGGAGCATATCTGCAAAGTTTCATCCAGATAGCTTTAAAACTGAGGGACTAGTTTGCGTAGAAACGGACGGACAGACAGACGGACAGACAGACAGACAGACAGACGGACATGGCTAGATCGACTCGGCTGTTGATGCTGATCAAGAATATATATACTTTATAGGGTCGGAGATGTCTCCTTCACTGCGTTGCAAACTTCTGACTAAAATTATAATACCCTGCAAGGGTATAAAAATACTAAAACTGGTAAGTTCCTACCCACCACACACTGGTGGGGCGCCACCTGTGAGCATTTCCAAAGCTTGCCCAGCTTTTTACATGGAAAACAAGTGCCCACTGACCACTGTTCCCTTGATGGCCGGCAGGCGGCGCTTCCTGCGGGTGGACCGCTGCCACGCGTCGTATGAGTAATGCGATCGAAACTCCTCAGCGGAGGGAAACTTTCTGGCAGAGCGGCGACTCACTGACGGCGGCGACTCACGCATTAAATCCCTCCAAGCAGACCCACTGACTCGGCCCCGCGACAGCCACTGGCCGTTGGCCTGCACTCAGTCAATAAACGAAACGCCGGCGGACTGCATTCGTCGCATAGCTCGATAAGCGGCGGCACTGTCCCCGCGGTGGAGTGGAAGCGGAAGCGCTGTGGAGGGGCTCCTCCACTTGAGATCCTACCGCCAATTGGGGTTAAGCTGGGCGCCGATAAGCAGCTTCCGATCGGAAGTGCCGCCGAGAGCCTCTGGCATGCGGTTTAATCGGCGCGGCCATCGATTTGATTGCCTCATTGATTGATTCTGCCACAAGCCAGCCCCTCGATAGCGATAAGCAGCTTCCGATTGATAGGGCGATTGATAGGGCGATTAGTACAGGAAGTGGATATGGACATGAATTGTGATTCAATTAAAATAATGTTGGCACTTTGAATGGGTGAATGGGTGTCGTACTAATGAAAATGGCAAAGGAATAGCTCAATGGGAGCTGTCTTTTGTTCAGTTCGCAATATCCCCATCACATTCTTTGCTGTGGATGTTAAATAGGGGAAATCTTAAGCAAATTATATAGATTTATGAATTAAAAGGTCTCCCTTTAATGTTGTTTATTATATTTGTAATATAAGTAAGGGAAAGGGGAGAGTATACCAGTTTTCCTTCCCTATTTTCATATATTTTTAGCTAAATTTTGGAATGTATTAAAGCTGCATCAGTTATTTAAAAGTTAACTCAAAGTTTGGCTTCTAATTGCCATGAATTTAATTTCTTTCATCATTAAAATAAGAGCAAGGGAATACCCCAAGTGGATCAGTACAGTTTACATTATCCTTATTTTATTCGTTTTATATTTAGAATTGGAATAATGTCAAGCTAAGTGGACATAGACTTGAAGTTGGAGAGTCTTGCATTTTATTTCTTAACAAACTAAGGCCAACGAGGATCTTCTTTGAAATCAGAGTAAGAGAAAAGAGAGAATATAGAATTTTCATTCCAGCTTTTCTTGTATTTTCAGAATTAAATAATATTAAGCTGCCTCAATTATTTCAAAAGTTAACTCAAAGCCAAGTATGTTTCCTCCCTTGGCCTTAATAATAATAATAATAATAAATATTGGGGAGATCTCCCGACAGGGATTGAGATTCCATTGGCTTTGATTTACTTTTTTTAGGTTTAGGTTTGGGTTTAGGATTTACTTTCAATTGGGTTAGCATAAAGTATAGAGAAAATTAAGAGCTTACCTTTGCCTTTTCCCATTCCTTTCTTAGTATTTAAAACCAAGACAACCCTGCAGTACCTGTCATCAACGTTTCATCAACACAAATGGGGGTGTGTCGATGAAACGTTGATGACAAGCCCATACAAACGTTGATGAATTTTTGTATGGCATGTCCGCTCTTGTCATCAACACAAATTCATCAACGTTTCATCAACAACTTGTAATCGATCTGTCATCTACCTTTTTGGGTGAAGAGAGAAAAATGAGAGCGCGAGAGAGTCGGGTTTGACACGAAGTCGAAAGAGAGCGTCGGCACGGTCGAAGTCGCCGTCGGCTGTTGATGAATCGTTGATTACAGAGGCCTATTGATGACAAGCGGTAATGCAGGGAATGTCAAGTTCATCATTGTATAAAGAATGGAAAAGTTAATGATGTTAAAAGCTAAGTATGAGGATGTAGCTTATTGTCCAACGATAAGCAGCTTCCGATCGGAAGTGCAACGAACCCTCGAGAAAAGGAATCGATTCGATATCGGGGGCTGATAACTGATAACTGATAGCAAATCGATAAGCCGCTTCGATAAGACAGAAGAGACCGCGACCGGAACTGCGATTCCCAGGGGCATGACTCCTCGGAAAACGCCTGAAATGAGGCCAAAAACCCGCCAAAAACCCAGGGAAAACCCCTCTCGCTTCTGTTTGTCTTTTCACAGTTTATTCCGCACAAAACTTAGGCTAAGCACAATAATTGTAATTTGTAATTGTATGTACAGGACTCGGCTCCGTTTTCATTCACAATCGCGTTTATTCACACACTAAGCACACTAAGAACTATTCAAAAAAAGTACTTAAAATAAATCACAGTAGATTTAAGCATTTTTTTGTTGCTGGTGCTGGGCCGGCGGGCCGCTCACAAATAAATAGTTATAAATACACATGGACATTGGATAATGGATAATGGATAATAAATAAATAAATTACTACACATAGAGAAAAAAAAGGGGTACTCGCTAGATGGGAAATAAATAGTCGCGGGTGTGGGCTGGAGTGGGATGGAGTGCAGGTGGAGTGGGTGGCTAGCTGGAATGGAGGGTGCTTCTAATACTCAATAAATATAAATAAATAGGTCCTAAAGTACGTGTCTAAATGGCATTCGACAAAAATTCTTCGATCTCTCCCCTCTCCCCCGTGGGGACCGTGGGGACCGTCGGGGTTCCTCTTTTTGGCTTGCGGGCTGCGAGTGCCGCCGCGGGCAGCAGTCGCCGTAATACTGGAGCGGCGTGTGATGTGGACCTTGGCTTGGACCTTGGGCTCAGCACTCGGCGGAGCCGCAGTCGGAGCCGGAACTGATCCCTCCCCCTGCGGAGGAGCCGCCCAGGTCGACCATTTCAGAGCTGCCTGTCCGCTGGCCGCTTGCCGCCGCCGCCGCCGCCGCTCCTGGTGAGGATCCTTGGACAGCCGCCGCCGCATGCAGACGCTCCGCACTGTTGCGACGGCGATGCCGGCGCAGGGTCCTGTGCAGCGTCTTGTAGACATTCTCCACGTACTGGATGTACAGCTCCTTGCTGGCCTTGAGGTCCCGCACGTCAGCCTCCGCACTGCCGTCGGCGGGCGTGTAGAACTTGAGCCGCTCCTGCATCGCCTCCCGGCTGACGCGGCTCAGCTTGGCCCCGTTGCTGTTCGGGTACGAGGAGTTGATGGTCGTCTCGATCTCGCAGAGCATGTACCGGGCGCTGACCAGGAGGTCGTGCAGCTCGTCGGCCCCCTTGAGGCCGCGCTGGTGCTCCTTGAGGAACTTGTACTGCGCCCGCCCCAAATACGCGAAGCTGCCGACGAAGGTCTGGATGTGGCGGTACCAGGTCTTGAGCTTCACCTGCAGCGGAGAGGAGGGGAGAGAGGAGCTGGTTAGTGAGTGCCGAGTGTCGGGTGCCTGGTTAGCTGGCCAGCTGGCCAGCTGGGGCATGGGAAGGGCATGCAAATGAGGGGAAACTGGTCTGCGCCGCCCTGGGCGGAGCAGGTCCGCTTCTGCCGCTTCTGCCGCCACAGCCATGCCACAGCCATGCCACCCATCAGCCACCAGTCAAGAGCTGGAGGAGAGTCCACCGATCGGTGCTCTGTGATCTGTGATCGCTACTTACCGCCGTTGTGGGCTTCGTCATGTTCGGCAGGAACTTGTACTCGTGCGGCCAGTAATGGAAGTCGACGTACTCCTGGTTGGCGCGGCGCCTGATGTCTTGGTACTCGCTCCGCGCGACGTTCCGCAGGCTCTCCAGGTACTGCGGGGGATAAGAATGTTTCTCCATAAGCATTGTTATCGACAAGAACCGCCTCTCCTTGGGAGGAATCAGGCAGAGTCAGGCGGGAGGGGATAGCTAATCCCCACCTGCAGCCGAAACTCACCTTGCGCTTGATCACGCGTCCTTGGCCCTCGCTGTCGCTGGAGCCCTCGCTGTCGGCGTTGTAGCTGCCGCCGCAGGGATTCTCCCACTCGGGCATCTGGGGCAGGGGGCCGGCGAAGAGCCGCAGGTTGTGGCTGCGGGCGTGCCGCGTCCGCTGGCGGCGCATCTCGCGGCGCGCGGCCCGGATGGCCGCCTGGGTGATCTCCTCGTAGCTGCTCTCGCTCAGGCTGAGATCGCTGTCGTAGCTGCCCTCGCCGAAGCTCTCCACCAGGCCGTGGTAGGGATTCACATTGAAGTGCGGCAGGCCCTCGCTTGAGGCGGCGGCGGAGGAGGAGGAGGAGGATCGCCCCGAGGCGTCCTCATCGTAGGCGTAGTCCAGGGCCACCTGGTCGCGCAGGTGCCGGGCCTGGGGCAGGGGCATCACGGCGGCCAGGATCATGATGACCAGCAGCAGCTGCCGGCTGTGGCAGCTCCAGTTGCCGCCGGATCCGCTGGAACTGTGTGGGATGTTGCTGCCGCTGCTGCTGCTGCTGCTGCTGCTCTGGCGGTTGCTCTGTGGGCAGACTGCAGGAGGAGGAGGAGAGAGAGAGGGAGGCTGGGTTAGCTATGCGGCTGAGACTGGCTGACAAATCCCGATTGGTAGTTTGGCGCACCGTTTAAGGTAGAGGCTGGCATTGGTCTGGTCTAATAACAAGCACTAACACTGCCGGCTGACTGGACAACTGGGCAACTGGACAACTGGCTGACTGCAATCTGCTGCTGGACGCGAGGAGCTGCTCTGACTCTCCTGCTCGACGGCTGCTGGCCAAGTGACTGCCTCCGCGGCGGCGCTCGAAAATATGAAGCCGTTGGCTCCGTCTCCGCCTCACCCCGACGCTCACGCTCACGCACTCACGCCGATCGCCTCGCATCGGACGGCAGTCGTGTCGCATCGGAGCACTCGATCGGCGGAGCGGCCTCTGAGAGCGAGTGAGTGCAATTACAGCAGCCGCTGAGCAACGCTCGGAGTCACTTTGCCGCTCTCTCGCCTCGCTCTGGCTCTGGCCTTTCGGCCGAATTTCACCAGAAAGATTACTCATAGGCATTTGGGATTTTTTTGGCTTGGCTGGGCTCAGTTCCGATCTGCCGGTGCCGCCAGACTGGGCCCAGACGCGGCCGGAGGCTGTGACGTATGCGGCCCGCTCTCGAGTTATTCGCCTCTCGCTCCGCGCAGCGCAGCGCAACGCTCATTGTTGCCGTAGGTCAGCAACTTGATAACGCGCCGACTGCCGCCCCGATAAGGCACGTGCTGCCGCTGCTGGGCCCCCCCCAGCCAGGCAGTGGATCAGCTGGCCAAGGCCACCGCTCCGGAGATCTCCTTCCATGCGATTAATCAGTGCGGCGGGCCTCCGAAACTGAGGGGGTTCAGGGAGCTCATGTGAGCTGACGGCGATTAGATCGCCGCTGCACGAGAGCGATTAGGCGGGAGTCATGTGAGCAGGATCCGGCGTGATCCGGAGCCGGAGGAGTTATCAGAGCCATAAAGCACTTGCTTTCCGAAACGAAATCGGATGGTTGGAGAACTTAAGGGCAGGGGCACTGCCTCGGACTCGGATTCTAGCTACGAGCTCTGCCACTTGCGGTTAACTCCGGACTAAATATAACTCTGACAATATCGAATGCGGGCAACAAGATAATTGCCCGCGGGCTAATTTCGATTAAGTGGAAATAATCAGAGATTTGGAGAAACCTGGCGGTAGGTTTCCCGCCCAAAGTATTTCGCAACGCGGCGATATTGAGCGGCGGATGGACCTGCCTTTCGCTGAAGCCCACTTGGCCCCGGAGACGATTATATACAGTTCGATCACTGGCAGGCAGTTCGCAGGGGGATTCACCCGGCAGACGCCAGAAGACGTAGACACGGACACGGCTACGGCTACGGCTACGGCTACACCGACACCCACACCGACACAATCACAATCGCGGAGTGCTCAACAGCATTAATCATGGGAACCGTTCGAAGTTATTCCGTAATGGAGGGGAGCCACTGGCAAATCATCTTTTTATAAACAATTGCGAAAGCCGCGGGAGGTGATCTAATTGCCCCGCGGGATGGAGTGGCCGGAACCAGGACTGCACTTACTGCGCTACTTACTTTGATGGCACATTTTGGGGGCTGGATCGCTTTCTATTTCTATTCTGGCGCCGTCCATGGAGCGTTGCTGTGGCCTCTGGCTGATGCTGATCTCCGTCTGGGTCGCTGGGTTCGTTCTGGGTTTGCACTGCTCGGGTTCACAGGCCGGGACAATTAGCATTGGCGTGTGTCTAAGCGAAACTGATTCATGGTCTCCGGCCGTCGCATAATTTTATATTTATACGAAAATCGCGCTCCGCCGGCGGCCGCCTGTGAGGCAGTCCCACTCGCTGCCCGCGTCGCTGCTGCTGCGGCCGCTGCTGCTGTCCGCTGGGGCAGAGTTATCCATCGGTGGGAAGCCGCTGCTCCTGCTATCTCTCCCCGGGCAGAGCGTCGCCGTCGCCGTAGGCGCTGCTGTCGCGCTTCCGCGCTGCCAGCGTCGCCGGCCGACGTCAATGCGAGGCGGCGTCGTGCGAAAGAATCGGAATCGCGAATCGGAAATCGTAATCAGCTTCAAAATCGGACTCGACTTGACTTGGATTCGCCCCAGAAAGCGGAGCCGGGAGCCGCGCTTATGGTTATTCTGGGACTCGGTTCGTTCCCCCATTTACCTGTGTATTTGCACATGCCATTTGCTATTTGCTCCCAGGCAGTGCGACCCCCCGACTCCCACACACGCGGCGCCCTCTGCGCGAGGGGGTTTTTCTCTACTCCACTCGCAGTGATGTGCGTAAGTGTGCCACGTACGTGTGCCGCTCATTAGGTACACCTTCACTTTGCCTGCTTGCGTCACTAACTCCCCCGGGTGGGCGGGGCCTGGCCTTTGAGGGGGGAGTAACTTCGTCAATGCGAAATTAATTGCATCGATTGGAGGCCGGGTTCAAGAAGCATGTTTTTCAAAAGGCGCACGGGGATTTTTTCGAGCGCTCGGAGCGTCTGCGATCTCTGGCACATGTGTTCCCAGTGAAGCAGCAATTTCTGGCCCCCCGAAATGAGGGTCAGATGGATGCGGTGATAACGGCTCAAACAGGTTAGCCCTGAGGTGCGAGCGATTTGACGAATTAATGTCTATTTTTGGGTGCTACTTCGGTGTGAAAACCCCAAGGAGCCAGCAGGCAACGGAGCTAAAACAACAAGCAGCTAAAACTAAGGGTTTTTTGGGTCACTATAACAGGTGATGGCGATGTACAAAAGGTGACTCTTTAGGGTCTCATGGAGCCTTGTTCGTTGCTTGTTCAGCATCAGAGTTGGGTTCGGGGATTCTCTGCAAGAATGGCATCAAGAATCATCACTGGTATCGGTGCAAAGAAGGCCCCAGAAATGGTCTCTCCCTTAAGTGGACTTCCTTGATACCAGCTCCATTGTTGCGCCAATAGGCCGGCGCGGTATCGCGATCAGATCGCCCTGATTTACAATCAACGGGCCCCGATAAGCACCCTGAGACTTTCCAGTGATATCACCACGATCCGCCCGAATATGCAGCACTCTCCCGCCCCGAACTTTGCCCCCGTGAGACACTGGAAATCAGTGCGCGACCAGATGACACCTCGTTATAAAAGTTATTTGATAATTTGGGCCCTGGGATGACGCTTCTCGGCTTCTCGGCGCCGATAGCGATAAGGTCGCGTGGAAATGTCTGGGCAGCCACAGTGGGATCGCAACGGAGCCACCCACTTCGAGCAGCGATCGCCGGCTCCTCGCAGTGCGAAGCGGACGGGACCCACTGTGGCCTAATTGGGCGATTCGGCTAATTACAGGGCCGCAATCACACTAAAAGTTTTGATTCAACGCCGGTTAACAGTAATTCGGCCAACTTTTCCACTGAACCCTTATCGCCACGCGTCGTCAGACGCTGAACTTTGAGGCCAGGCCGCCGTTGAAGGGAATTCACCTCGCAGCCAATTGTCTTCGGGGGTGTTGACTAATGCCTTCTCAATGAATGAATAATCGACCCACCGCCCCCACTATCAGCCCGCCCAGCACCCCCCGGGCCCCAGGCCCGAGTGGGTCGCTGGATAGGCGTTTGCGTATCCAGAACTCGAGGAATCCACTCACATCAGCGGCTCGCTGGACACATGAATGGGCTGACTCACGCGCCCTGACGCGCGGCTCCAGTTGCTTCAGTTGCTTCAGCTGCTTCAGTTGCTGCGATTGATGGGGAGAGGGAGGGGGTCATAGGAGGGGGACTTAGGAGGGGTCCTGAGGGGTCGTGCTCAGGGGTTGTTGCTGTCCTGTCTCCTCTTCAGCTGGGGTGACTGCACAGAGAGAAATGCTCTGGGAGTTCGGTACTTTGCTACGTGGCTAAATTTCTCTATAAAGCAATTTACAACATTTTATCTTGTTTATATATTTATTATTAAATATAAAATATAGGTTATTTATCAAATGGAAAGAGCTTCTTATTCCCCTGCAGCTTAAAGTATATTTACTCTTGATCAGCATCAACAGCCGAGGCGATCTAGCCCTGTCCGTCTGTCCGTTCTCACCCAAACTAGTCCCTCAGTTGTGAAGCTTTCTGAATGCAACTTTGCAAAAAGGCTTCTCAATTTTCCTACTATTATATAGCTGGGATCCGACCGGATCGAACGACTATATCATATAGCTGCAATAGAAGCAATCGGAAATCTTTTAGAAAGAATATTATGACATGTTTCCATATACTTTGAGATATGAACATTTTTATTGGTCTAGAATTTAGTCTAGAATTAGTTTTATTCAAATCGGACGTCTAAATCTTATTGCTTGCAAATTAGTATTAGTATTATCTTTCTTAAACAGACAATTAAACAATTTATACACCAAATTTAACATAGCTACCTATTAATTAATTATTCCTTATGGCTACAATAGTTCGTTTTTCCGCTCTTTAAATTAGTTACTATTTATAAACTTGTTTTTGTATAAAAAATAGTTATAAACAAACCATAAATCCTATAGGCTTTTTACTCAGATATTTCTGGATCAGCCGCGTTTAGTCGTCGTAGTTTTATGTTGTGAATTTGACAAGTCTTGATTTCAGTTGTCGAAATATAAATTAATCATTCGAAATCAAAGCATCATTTTATCTTCAAAATACTTAAGTATAGGAATTTTTAATTACCAACTGCAAGGGTATTTAAACTTAAACAGCTTCCCTGCTAGTTTTTCAATAAATCACATACAACTTTCTGTAGTTTGTTTTGTTGACAAGTCCTTTGGGCTGTTGTCTGTTTGGTAAACACCATTAACTCAAAAAGCTTCTTTGAGCCCTCTTAGTTTTATTGAGTTCATAAATCTGCAGACTGCATTTAAATATTTAAAAATTGTAATATTTGTGCAGTTTTGAGGGGTTTAAATGTAATTATGCAATGAAATTATGTTTCAAAATTTAAAATAAGATGTACATATATAATCTTTTTAAGAAATATTTATTTGGCCTAAATTTGCCACAAATCCGGCTTGCAAAATTGTACTGTCTCAGAGTTCTGACTGAGTTTATATTTTATTATTTATATTTATCCAAAATTTCAAAATTTGAAAGGCAAAAATTAAAAGGTATAGTCAAAATACAAGAAATGTATTAAATTTAATTCATTAATTAGGGAGAATTCTTTAATCTACAAATATATATGTATCTTTGATGTACTAAAGGGTTCTAGCTGAACTTCAACGTTTAAGATATAATTTTACTCTACGAGTTAATTACTGTATTTTTAATATATATTTACACACTATTTTGCCATATTCTTTGGGATTTCAGTCCGGCATGAATTAGTATATTTGTTGTACACTTTTATATCAGGTATTTATGTTAAATTTCCCCCAATTCCCTGACCCATTTCGGCGCAGTGCATCCAATTATCCGAATCGGATCGGCGCAGCTTAGCACCTCCGGCACCTGGCGCTAATTTTAGCCATTGGCAATTGGCATTTGGCACTCCGCTGACGTAGGTGTCGTGTTCTGTGTGACGTCGGGCAGCCAATTGCGAATTTCGCTGTAATTGCCGGTTATTATCAGCCCCAAAGAGCCAATCGATAATTCACTGATACCTGATGCCTGATGCCTGATGCCTTGAAGCCGACAAATCACACCGTTAATGCTCCCGCATTATGCGGACTCGCCGCCTTTGCCGGGGATCATTATCATCGCCGTTATTAATATTAATGCGCGTTCGCCTCATAATTGAAATAGCCGCTTATCGCTTGCAGTTGTCCCAGCGGCGGGGTAATTAGCATGCTGCCCCGTGACCCGCTCCTCCACCTCCACCTCCACCTCCGCCCGGGGACCGCTCGCCCTATGACTAATTGATAGAGCGGCTCTAGCGCGAGCGGCGAGCTTTATCGCGTGCCAGCGCAGCGGCGTCGCCGTCCGCGCGGCGTTCGTATGTCAACAAGTGTCGCGTGCGCCGCTGGGAACGCTGCTTCCGTCGCTGCCCCAGCGCAGCCGCGTCGCTGTCGCCGCGAGCGGACCGTTGACACGCCGATCGCTCGGCTTGCGGTTGGGGTTGGGGTTGGGGATGGGGCAGGGACTGTGGGGTGCTGGAGCATACCCCCGGGGGCGGAGTGGGTGGTTGGGTGCTGGGGCGTTAGTCACTGCTGTTTTTTTGTTTTTTTTTTGGGGCAGCCAGCCATTAATCTCAGATCCAAGACACGATGATTCAGCGGCGCGCCACAAGCCCCACTGCCTTGTAATTAGGGCGGGGCATGGTGGGGTAGGGTAGCTCCCTGTGAGGGGACATCTTCCTAGGGGTTCCCCCAAAATGTCCCAGCTTAGTTAAGTTCGGTATAGTTTTTGAGAATTAATCCTCTTGTTTTTATACCATGTACCGTAGGTACAAAGGTATATTAATTTCGTGCAAATGTATGTAACAGACAGAAGGAAGCATTTCCGACCCCATAAAGTATATATATTCTTGATCAGCATCAACAGCCAAGTCGATCTAGCCATGTCTGTCTGTCCGTCTGTCCGTCTGTCCGTCTGACCGTCTGTCCGTCTGTCCG
>VNJV01000545.1:0-58810 GCA_008042635.1 Drosophila nikananu | reverse complement strand
TTCTAAAAAATTTGGCAAAAAATAAGAAATCAAGTTTTAAATGCAGAAAAGTTCTCCTATAAAAACCAAGAAGAAAAAACCAAACCAGACTGAAATCGGTTGAGTTTAAGCCAAGTTACGATCAAAAAACCAGAGAAGGAGTTCGGGATTTTTGAAACAAAAAATATTGAAGGGGTTACCTCGTAAAAGTTCTAAAAAATTTGGCAAAAAATAAGAAATCAAGTTTTAAATGCAGAAAAGTTCTCCATTAAAAACCAAGAAGAAAAAACCAAACCAGAGTGAAATCGGTTGAGTTTAGGCCAAGTAACGATGAAAAAACCATAGAAGGAGTTCGGGAGTTTTGAGACAAAAAAAATTGAAGGGGTCACCTCGTAAAAATTCTAAAAAATTTGGCAAAAAATAAGAAATCAAGTTTTAAATGCAGAAAAGTTCTCCATTAAAAATCAAGAAGAAAAAACGAAACCAGAGTGAAATCGGTTGAGTTTAAGCCAAGTTACGATCAAAAAACCACAGAAGGAGTTCGGGATTTTTGAGACAAAAAAAATTGAAGGGGTCACCTCGTAAAAATTCTAAAAAATTTGGCAAAAAATAAGAAATCAAGTTTTAAATGCAGAAAAGTTCTGCTATAAAAACCAAGAAGAAAAAACCAAACCAGAGTGAAATCGGTTGAGTTTAAGCCAAGTTACGATCAAAAAACCACAGAAGAAGTTCGCGGTTTTTGTGCCAAAAATGTACCCATTTTTTTTTCTTAAATGGTGTATTGTCTCCGGAACTAAAACTGCGTTCAGGAAATATGTCTGACTCGTGCACCCTTAAAGCCAGAGCAGAGCAGGGCAGGGCAGGGCTTGTCATCATCAACATTAACATCAACATCATTTCCCTCAACTGCATCTCCTGTCGCCATCTCCATCTCCAACTGCAACAGCAACTGCATCCTCAGCTCCATCTCCCTGCCGTCTGCATATTTAATGGATGACAAACAATGCGGCAATTTGGCCTGCCCTCCCCTTCGCCTTTGGCTGCTGGCGAATCTTGGCATTTATTGCTGCCACCGCCAGTGGCAGCTTCATTAACAGCCATGAGATGGCCGAAACGGCAACACACAACAAATATAGCATCAGATGCAACTGGGAGCATCTCTGCAGCATCTCTGTGGCATCTTTGCTTCCTACTTGCATAAATCTGCGCGGTCTGGTTTGGCGTTTGGATTTCTTTCTTTTTTGTTTTTATTTTATTTTGTTGTTTATTTTGGAGCCTCAGTGCGACGGCACACTGCCACACAAATCATAACCCCATCATTTTGTGGCCACTCCGTGTGGCGTTGTCGCACCTTAATTGTTTGGCTTTATGGCCGCCGATTACGTGATCTGAAGCCGAAGAGAGGAGCGCTAGCTGGGGCCAGGAGGAGATGTGCCAGGCGGCGCGGCTCATTGAAAAAGAGTCACATATTGCTGCACATCTGATTCGATTGGCTTCAGGCTTTTGGCCTGACTTTAAACGGGGAATTTGGCTTTTGGGAAAATGTTATGTGATCATTGATCCCCGATCGCTGTCTCTCTGTTTCTCGAACTCCTCTAAAAGCAGGTGTTTAGCGGTTTAGTTTGGAGAACTCATTCAACACACAATTCAGTTCCATTTTTTTTGTTACCCTTTATTACCATTAAAACACATTTCCTCTTTCGCTGCAATAAATACTCGTATTTTCATATATTTAATTTTTACAAAATATATATAATATAATATAATCTTTAAGCTAAAGCCCCTGGAATCCTTTTATTCCTGGGATTTTTCCGGCTCTCCCGGCAGGGATTTCTTTACAATTCTCTTCTTACTCTTAAGATCTGGGGAATCCCTTTTGTACAGCCTGAGATGCGGTGGCGCCGCATAGGCCAGCGTTTGACGCTGGACGGGATTGAACTCAACTCCGCCTCCACCTCCTCTCCTGGAGCTCTGCTCTCTGATCAGACGCAGCACCTCCCAGCTGGGTATGTACGAGTCCAGCAGCGACTTGGAGCTGCGTCCCGCAAACAAATCCGGGGTGGGATCTGGCTGCGATGGCCGGAAGGGCTTTGGACCATAACCAGCCGCCGGTCGCCTGGTGGTGATGCTCACAAAGCTGGGTGGATAGGGCAGCGGTATCCTGGGTCCATTGGCATAGTGACGCGGTGCAAAGGCAAATTGCTTGGACTGTGGTGGTGGTGGTGGTGGTGGCCCAAAGGAAGCCACTAGCTTCTGGGGCCTGGCCTGAACCGGTGGTGGTGGTGGTGGTGGTGCCTGTCCCTGGGTGGTGAAACCATAAACAAATGGTGGCCTTCCATGGGGCGGTGGTAGAGGTCTTGGACCGGCCGGGGGCAGAGCATTGCTGGCCACATATTGGACACCATTGAGACCCAATTCGAGGTCAAAGGGCACTATGGGCTTCAGGAAACGTGTGGCAGCAACGCTAGCGACTGTCGTTGTCGTTTTGCTGGGTGTGGGCGTGGCTGCCGTGGGTCCACTGGATAATTACCATAAAAAAGAAAGAAAAAACAAAGTGCCGAAAATAAGAAGCTGATTGGGGAAATTCCCATAATTACCAAGCTAAACGCTGGCTCCATTTGTCGGAAGCCAATTGTAAGTGAAATGCCAGACACTTCAACACATTTCGGTGAAAGAGATACCAATTAAGCCTACTAACTTACTGATTTAACCAAAAGGAAATTGCCTGAATTAGTCTGGCTTTGGTTTTAACCACCATTTTAGGCCACAAATCGCCGCCTATTTCCATTTCTATTCCCAATTTCCAATGCGCCAGCCTCAATTTGCACATCAATCACTCAGCAAAGCACCCAAAGAGCCCTTAATCAATGGCCCCTGTGAGATAATAATGTGTTGCTTGTATTTTGGTTACTAACTGAAACCTAAGGGGGGGCCTTGATTGTGGTCTTTTCTGTTATTTAGGCTTAAATAATAGCCTTCTTAGGTTGATTTGTAGAAAAAACAGTCTAGTTTCTTGCGGAAATTCAGTTGGAATATTAAGTTTTTGAGACTTTCTAGGCTTGACTTTTAAATTGAAAGGTTTCTGGTTATAAAATATATATATTTAAATGCAAAATATTCAAGAATTATTAAAATTTCCCAAATCTGTTAAATGAAGTTTATAAAAACTAGGAAAAAATTAAAATTTAATAAATAACTTAAAAAAAAGTTCAAGTTTATGCCTTATCAAAAACCTTTCTTAAGTTCAAACAACTTTTATACTTTTTATGTCTCAGGTTTTTGAAGTCAAGTTTGTGCCTTAAGTCTTTTGTTTTTTGTCTCTTTAAAACTTTCAACCTTTGAAGCTTTTTTTTTTTTGGCGCACATGCTTTGAGCTTAAGAAACAACTTACAAAACAGCTTTTTAACTGCCAAGTTTTGTTTCCAACTAAAGCTTGCTTTTAGTCAGTTTTCCTTCCTTGTTTTTCAAGCTTTTCCCAAATTTTAACCTCAACCAAAGCTTGATTTTTGTTGTGTGAAAAATACTCACACATAGAGCACACCTGGCAGGTGCGAGGGAAACGCATAGCCGGCGCTCAGCTGCTGATGCTGCCTTTGCAGCTGACGCAGCTCCTCCAGCTGCTGCAGTCGCTGCAGATCCCTTTCCCGCTCCCGCTCCCGGTGGGCAGCATCCTGCAGATAGCTGGGCGGTAGACTGGCCGCCACATCGGGTCGCCACTCGTAGTGATTGGGCAGCAGCGGCGGCCGATTGAGATCCAGGTGCTGATGCTGTTCCTGCTCCCGCTCCAGATCCTCCAGGCGCAGGGGCAGCGGCGAGGTGTCGTCGTCGTTATAGCCAGGCGGCGAGAGGACAGCCTGGACGGTGGACAGGGTTAAGGTGAGGAGAAGGAACAGCAACTGTAGGGGAGGGGAGATCATGTTATATATTTTATATTATAAATTAGAAGAGCCAAGAGCAGAGGGGAATAAAGAGGTATTGGTGGGTTTCATAAAGGATTTCTTTCAGTACTTTTAAAAAATCTTGGATTTGTTAATAAAATATTACGAAAAACGTTGAAGAAGCCTCAAGAAAACTCTAGGATACCATTAAAAAAACTGCAAAAAAACATTAAGAAAGCATTAAGAAAACCGTAAGATACCATTAAGAAAGCCGTAAGAAAGCCGTAAGAAAGCCTTAAGAAAGCATTAAGAAAACATTAAAAAAAAAACCAAGAAAATCGTAATTGAACCTTAAGAAAATCCTAAGAAACCTTTAAGAAAATCTACAAAAAAAATTAGGAGGCCTTCCTTTAAGGAAGAAAACCGTAGAAACCCCATAAAAAAACCCGTAAAAAAATCTCTAAAAAAACATTAGGAAACCTACAGAAAACTTTTTAAAAACCGGTAGAAAACCCTAAGAAAATCTTAAGAAAACCCCAAGAAAATCGTAATGCAACCCGAAGAAACCTTTAAGAAAATCTACACAAAATTTAAGAAGCCTTCCTTTAAAGAAAAAAAAAATGTAGAAACCCATTAAGAAAACCTTTAAAAAAAAACTCGAAAAAAAACTTTAGGAAACCTACAGAAAACTTTTTAAAAACCCGTAGAAAAACCCTCACAAAATCTTTAAAAACCCCAAGAAAATCGTAATGGAACCCTAAGAAACCTTAAAGAAAATCTACAAAAAATTTAAGAAGCATTCCTTTAAAGAAAAAAAAACCTGAGAACCCCTTAGGAAAACCTTAAAAAAAAATCTCTAAAAAAACTTTAGGAAACCTACAGAAAACTTTTTAAAAACCAGTAGAAAAACCCTCAGAAAATCTTAAAAAACCCAAGAAACCCTAAGAAAACGTATCAAACCTTGGATAATGCCAAATAACATAACAATATAAATCTTATGATTGCTATTATGATCTTAGCCTTCTTTACAATACAAACTTGTTTTCATGTCCACTAAAACTCATAAATTCCAGCAACATGAATTCTATAGGTTAAAGTTAAATAATTTGGATTTTTGTTACGCAAACTTGCATTGGAAAAAGTATGAAAATGAAAAGAGGGATCCAAGCGGACAAACAAAGCCTTTGTATACGTTTTTGATTATTTGTAAATATTACAAAGAAAAACTACAAAAGAAACTATCATAATTTTCAGGCAAATCCGACCTTGACACCTCTCTGCTTTTTTTCTGCAAGTGTATTGCAAGCTTGGCTCTTGGAATTAGTCGCAAGTTGTTGTGTGGTTTTTTTTATATTGCTTTGCACTAAACTTGGTTTGTTTTCATTGTTTTTTCTTCTCTATTTTTTTTGGTGAAAGGCTTGGTTTTGGCGCCTTTCGCTGCCACGCCTATTGATGCGTTTAATTGAGTTTTGACCAGTTTTAATTTGGCTCAAAAAAAAAAACACAAGAAAATGGCAAAAGGGCGGGGCAGGGAGGTGCTTCCCCCGTTTTGTGTTTTATACATTTTTGCGGTGGAAAGATCAACGGATTATTCGCGTTAAATTCAGTGTGAAATTTGTGCAGGCCAAACCCAAGTCAGTTATTAGATTAAAAAGTTGGTTAGGTTTTAGCTGGAAAACCAGAAGAAGTACTGCAGCAATCCACCTGCCGGCGAAGGCCGCCCACCTGAACTGATAAGCCTTTCTAAAAAAAAAAAAAACGAGAAAACCAAAAAAGAGGCTTAGAGCTTACGACCATTTGTCACGCAACCGGCAATGGCCACGGCGATGGGGCCAATGATGGCCGATGGGAGAGCAGCAGAAGCATTCCAAGTCGTGTTGCAACTGCAAAACTAGTTGCTGCCGCCAAGTGGCTGGCATGCGTGCCCCAGATTTCCTAGTAGCCTCCTTCGAGGAGATCATTTTTCGGTTTTCGGTTTTCGGCTAATGATCCCAACCAGGTCAAATGACATAAGACGTTTAGAGATGGATGCAAATGCAGCTTGATTGATGGCCAGACGGCGCTAATGGAGTGCGCATCGTTAACACGCGTAATTTGCGGCCCATCGTCCCCCGTGGGCAAAAAAACAAACAAACAAAAACAGCGACCACACAAAGTGTTAAAAACGGATGAAAAACCAATACAGCAAAATAAATACAAATAAAAAGACAAAAAACAAAAAGATAACTTGGACAAAAAAACAATGTTGAAAAAGACGCTCGAAAAAAAAGCGCACAAAACAAAAGACTCAAGACACAAACTTGCCACAGGGCCGAAGCATAATCATGGATTAGATGTGAAGCCTATGATGAGCGCTCAAGTTTAACGAGGTTCTAGGGCAATGTCAGGCATTATGCGAGAAATAGTATACAAAGGACATATATTTATTTAGTTTTTAGTATTTACTAAGCGCACCTAATAAATAAGTCGGGGGTTAAGGGTATTTAAAGGTAAGAGGTAACTATAAGTACTATCATAATATAGCTTTTTGACCCGTAAATAGTAAATAGTATTTTAGGATTTTTTAAGATCTTTAGGTAATTTACAAATATAAAATAAAAATAATTATACAAATTAATTCCAAAAGAATTTAAAAATTACAATTTAAAGATGAAGTTTTAGATTTACGCAAATAAAAAGTATTTTTCAAGAGTCAAACTGTTTATATTTTGAAAGTTAGCTCTTTGTTTCATACATTTTCTTGGCATTAAATAATTAAGTAAATAAATAGTTAATAAATAAGTAAATAAATGTGTAAATAAATAAGTAAGTAAATAAGTAAGTAAATAAGTAAGTAAATAAGTAAATAAATAAGTAAATAAATAAGTAAATAAATAAATAATTAAATAAATAATTAAAGGGTTCTTCATAAAATAACTATAATTTGTTATGAGAATTTTATTAATTGAAAAATATATTTTAAGAATTTGTAACCCTGCACACTTAAAGCTGTAAGTTAATAATAAAAGTTTTAAATTTACACCAAGCATATTTCAACTATTAAACTGTCTTTAATCTTTAAATACAAGTAATGTTAAAGGTGTCCTTAAAGTAATTATAATTTGTTATGCAAATTGAAGAAATACATTTTAGATTTTATAAAAGGTCACTTTTAATATTTAAAACCAAAAGTTTATAATAAAATTAAAAATTAAAATTGAATTTGTTCATTAAACTGCAAGTATTTTTTAATATTAGGAAAATATAAATTACATTATTTAAATGTATAGAATAAATTAGTGTTTTTGCAAGTTAATTATAAAAGACTTTTTTGGGACTTCCTTTTATATTTATATATATTTATTTATTCCTAGTGCGACAAGTTTAAAACTTCTTTTTCATTAAACACAATTTAAGTACTTTTAATACTAACAATTATAATTGTTAAATTTTAATTTTAGTTGAAAATTAACAAGAAAAACTTGTAAAAAACATAGGACTTAACTTTACTAATGTTTGTTTAATGCAAAAATATGTATGTCGCAGCCATGTTACCTAAGTTAAATAAAACATGATTTTAGGATTAATATTTACCCCTCTCCCCTACCCCTACCGCCTTAAAAGCGAAACATTTAAAGTCGTTTTTGGCTTAAATTCCCCAAAGGAAAGTGAACAACCAGCAGTGCCTGCTGGACTTGCCCCTTTCTATCCGATTTATCCGGCTTCCGCGCCCAACTTTCCCCCTTTTGTATCGCCTTACAATAATAATACCCTTGAATGGCCATAGATAGTGGCGCGGTGACATATCGCATCATCAATCAATCGGCGGACCATGAAATTGTCTCATTAGAGTTACTTTGTTTCTCATTTTTTTTTGTTTTTTGTTATTTTCTTTTCGGACAACTCAATCGCACATTCTCTGGGGGATTGGCAATTCTCCACGTGTGCTTGGCTCTTGGGGTTTATGCAATAATCCAAGTATTATTAATATATATCGATATATTTATTTATTTATTTTATTTTGTAGGATTTTTCATGTAATCCCAGGTAATCCCTAGTTTAATCCTTAAGCTACAGCTCAGTTATCTTGTCAGGAACTTACTTAATTTCTTGTATTCCTATTTTTAAATGTGATGCCGGATTTAAATACCTTTATTATACCCTTGCAGGGTATTTTAATTTTAGTCATAAGTTTGCAACGCAGTGAAGGAGACATCTTCGGTCCTATAAAGTATATATATTCTTGATCAGCATCAACAGCCGAGTCGATCTAGCCATGTCCGTCTGTCTGTCCGTCTGTCCTTCTGTCTGTCCGTCTGTCTGTCCGTCTGTCTGTCCGTCTGTCTGTCCGTCTGTCTGTCCGTCTGTCTGTCTGTCCGTCCGTTTCTACGCAGACTAGTCCCTCAGTTTTGAAGCTATCTGGATGAAACTTTTCAGAAAGTCATCTATCTGCTTTCATAGCAGTGTCGGAACGAGCCGGATCGGACGACTATAGCATATAGCTATATAGGAAAGATCAGTACATTTTAATGAAAAAAAATTATAACTTAGCCAATTTTTATTTGAATAAAATTTGAGATATGGCCATTTTGTATTATTCTTGAATTTCGTTTTTAATTTGATCAAAATCGGACAACTATATCATATAGCAGCCATAGGAATATATATATAAATTCATTTAGTTCGTTCGCAACATTTTTCGCTCACAACATTTCTCGTTCGCAACATTTATCTTATGTCAGAACCCGGGGAAACGAAGAAGTCAGAAGATTTTTCTTCTTCTTCTTACTTACTGTAGGGTATTTAAACTTCGGCATGCCGAAGTTAGCTTCCTTTCTTGTTTTATTATGCCATCGTGTATACCAGCTTTTTATATTTTTTGCTCTTCTGCAAATCGCTTTGGTTTATCTTTAAAAAGCATTTTTATGTGTCATAGACTTTTATCTTTTAAAAATAGTATATTATCTGTCTTTCGATCATTGTATCTAACATCTGCCATTGTATCTAGTCTGCATATTTTATGTAAAATAATATATATCTTTATTCCTTAATCTTCTTTAATTCTTGAACTGATCTCTGAACTCCACTTCAGATTCCACTCCTTTCCGGTCAGTTACAAATACGCACCATGATTACAGTATCCCGTTTATGGTCTCCTCCGTTTTTATTGATGATGATGATGATGATTGAGGCAACCTGCAACGCTGATGATGATGATGATGAGCCTGCTTGATGATCACTCCTGCGAGAGGCAACCAGCACAAGACAACATTCACCGAATTGCAAACGCACAAACTCTGTCTGAGTTGGATGATAAATATTGAGGCACAAGAAAAAAAAAGAAGAAAAATACCCACTAAACCGAGTCCGAAAATTAAAGCCAAAAACTGAAATCAAAAACTAAAACGAAAAACTAACGAAAAATAAAAGAAAACCGAACCGAACGAACCGAGCGAACGACGAGCGCTGTGGCGACTGCAATGGCGCGAAGCTCTGACACGGCATTTTATAGTGTTGAAAGCCACATGGGCCACTCGGCGTTCTCTTGGAACTCGAATGGCCGGGCATTCATTTGGTTTCATTTTCATTTTCGTTTCAAAGAAATGCCCACCCGAGATGCAGATGAGCGGCAAAAGGATTGGACAACGCAACAAAGCCAAGGCGGACGCGCCGCGTATGTTGGATTGGCTCCGTTTAAAGCAGCTGGCAATTAATTGAAAAAAGGAAAGTAAAGCCAAGTCATAGCCAAAGCCCAACTTAAAACTCAAATTGAAATCATTTCAAACTCAATCAGGTAACAACAAACGAGCACCGCCCCGGCAAACGGCAACAACGAAGGCTAATTTACGCGCTTTAAAGTGTTATAACAGCGTCCGACAAGTGGTCTTGTATGTAAGAGTCCATCTAATGGACTTGGACTTCGCTATAACCGATAACCGCTCATTTCCGCAGCAAGTGCGCCCAATTCATTCATCCATCCATCTGACCATCCCCAATCGCCCATCCAAATCCCATTACAAGGGATTCACCGCCACGGGGCGTCCTCCACACATCATCGCCAGTGGATACATCAGCGTCATCGCTGTAGCCACACACGTCCAATGTGCTCCAATGTGGTTCAATGTGTTCCAACGTAGTGCATCGACGACATGTGGAACGCTCTGGCGATAGGAGTGATTGAAAGTGAATCGCGAGGCACTCTCGGTGCGATGTGTGGAATGCCCCACGAATGGTGCTCATTGTTACCCTCACCGTAAGCGGGCTTACCACACAAATCGGATAGCTTTTGGCTGGGGTTTCATTTAATTTAAACTATTTCATTAAAAGAAATTCATATAAATATTTTTTAAGACAGGAAAATATATGCCTCCAGTTTAATTAGTTAGTTTTTATAATTATATATTCCTATTAGTATATTTTTATTAGAAAATCATTTTAAATGTATTAAATAGTAAGTTATTTATGTATTTTTTATTTTTTATTTATTATATAATACACAATAATTAGTTAATAATTATAATATTAATAACTATAATATTAAATAATTATAATAATTAATATATTATATAATTAATAATTATAATAATTAATATACATATATGATATAATTAATACAAAAACAAAGAAAAAAGTGTAGAAAATGAGAAAATAAAATAGGAAAATGAATTAAACAAGAAAAAATTCGAAAAAATTAAAACATTAATAAAAAGCAGACCATGAAAGGCGCCCATTACCTTATAAGATATCAAAACATAGCATACTTTTAGGCAATTGATCAGAAAATAAGAAAACAACTAAGGAAAACTGAAAAAAATTATTTGAAAACAACGACAATTTTTTATGAAGTTAAAAAAAAAATTGTCTGAAAAAAATTTTTTTAATTTATGGGTAAAGATTTGTAATAAATTTTTTTTGAGAACTTTATAAATAAAAATACCAGATAAAATTTCGAAAGTAAATATTTTAAAAATATTACAACATAATAAAAATATTTAAGCAAAGTTCTTTAAATAAATTTAAAAAAAAAAACGTTTTTTGTAAAAATTTTTGATTAAATTTAATAAATAAATATAAAATCTCAATGGTAAAAATATAAATAGTATTATAATATAAAACAAATAATTTAAATATCAAAATAATAATTTTAATTAAGTGATCTTTTTTATAATCATTGAAATATGTGTTATATTTTTGCTTTAAATGCCAATTTATACATTGGAATTTAAATATGTTGAGTAATTACTTAAGTAATTGGCAATAGGAAGCTAAAAGCATATTGAAAATGTGTTTTTATAATTACTAAAAGCTTAAAAACCTCTCTTTAAGTTTGTTTTAAATATAAACAAATAGAGAAAACCTCTCTAAAATAGAGTAAAAAGTTAATAGAGTATACAAAAGGCAGCCTTTTCGGCTTCGCCCAAGATCAAAGGGCCCTTGGGCATTTGCTCCACTTAACTGTGGCAAGTGAAAGATGCTTGGGGCTGGGCCCTCCCCCCCTTTACTTGCCCCATTCCAACTGACATTGCCCCTTCCACCTTGCAGAGGTAATGAAAGCTCCCAATCCGATTTTCGAAGCCAGTTAATGCCAAATGAATTTGTCAAATTGTGACAATTAGACGAAAGGCAAAAGGCAAAAGGCGCGTAGAAGATGATGCAACTGGCTGGCAAGGTTGTAGCCATGGGTTACATGGATCTTGGCCATGTCTTGGCCAGGTAGACAGACTATTGCCCCTCTGTGTTCCGTTTGGGGCGTGAAATGCTTGCTTTTCGGTCACTTTTCAGACACTTTCACGCAAATAAACGAAAGAGAAACAAGAAAAAAAAAGTAAGACAAAAATAGGAAAACAACATAATAACAATGGCGCTGCATTCTGTGAGGCGTTGGAGACGACCTTGTTGGGCTTGGCCTGGGCCTCTGAGGTGTGTGTTTGTTTGTTCACCCACTAGACCCCTCTTCCTGTGTTCCCCCTCTGTGCAAATAAACAGCACCCAGATTCGGTAACCAAAGTCTCTGGGTTCCATTTGGGTTTTATTTTCGGTCAGGTTGGGTCATCCCATGGGGCATGTGCTGCATGTGTCTCATATGAAAACGAAAGGTGGAAGTCGCTCGATGACTCAGTAAGCGAGGGAGTTATGTAAATTAAAGCGAAAGCAAAATGAGTTTATGTTTTGGTTTAAGAATAAGTATGTACTGGGGCAGAGAAGGGTCTGCCACGACCATTATGTTAATAATTGACCCTGACAGCAAGCACTTGTGCTCGATGGTTGCTGAAGCACTTTTTGGGTTCGGTTTTGAGGTAAATCTTAAGTTTTTTAAGGGAATAATGTGGGGACAAATTATGTATTAAATTATAGATAATATAAATGATGTATTGAAAATTATTTAGAAAATTACAATCATAAAATTAGAACAAATGTTAGTTTTACTTGCATTAATCTAAACAATATCAAAGTGAATAAATGTTAGGGTAAATATTTCTGCATCTTCATTTACATATCTGGCTTTCTATATTTTTGTTTAAAGATAATTTAAAGATTTGAAGTGAATTATTTAAGGAAAAATATATATTTTATATCTATATCGATACTTTAAATGAAGTTTAATAAATAAAGTGTTCTAATTTTCTATGTAGATTTCTATATAACTAATATAAATTATATAGATTTCAATATAATTTAGAAAATTAGAACAAATTATTTCTTAAACATAATTTATATATAATATAAATAATATAGAAATCTACATAGAAAATTATAACCAATTATTTCTTAAACCTAAATTAAAGTAACGAACTAATTAGAAAATTGCAGGTATAGTTTAGTAGATAAAGCTGCTTATTACTCAGCATTTCTAGTTTGATATGAAAAGGTTTTGTATATATTAATTACACAAAGAAATTTTCCTTATATTTAGCAGTATTTTTAATTGTTGTTATTTTGTTTAAATATTATATATATTTTTATTATAAATGTTGTTACCTAAGCTTTTCGTAATATTTATTTCATGTATTATTTATTTAAAATTATATTAACGTGAACCTTTTATTTAACATATAAAACTCAAAAAATGTTCTGTGGTTAAATCATAAACTTTTTGAAACAAATCAAGGATTTTATTCTCATTGAAAAACACCTTAGAATTACGTATTTAATTATTTATAAATTAGCCTGAAGGCCTTAGTTGCTCTGGCTTTAAATAATTGTAATAAATAAATTGTATTTGTTATTACAATACAAATAATAATAATAATTATTATTAATAAAATGTATTAACCAAAAATTGTACAATATTCATTACTTTTCCACATCTTAAACGCTTTAATAAACCCCCATAAATAAAGCAAAAATACATTTTAACAATACATTTTATTCAAAATAACATACACAGCTCAAAAAAAAAATACTATTGCAAATCATAGGCTTTTTGAAACAATTCAAGGATACTATTCTCTTTGAAAAACTCCTCCGAATTACGTTAATTATATATAAAATGTATTAACCAACAAACTCTGCAATATTCAATACTTTTCCACATCTTAAACCCCTCAATAAACCCCCATAAATAAATCAAAAACACATTTTAACAATACATTTTATTCAAAATAACACACACAAAAAAAAAACAGGTTAACAACAATTCTAACAATTAACTCTCAACTTTGGCTTTCTAAGACCTGGCCCGTAGATACAAATGCGGTCCATTGGCCATGTTGTCGTGACCCAAACCCATGGAGCTGCCCGGCAGATATTCATTGAGATTCAGCGAAAAGGCCTGCGGGAAATGCTTATCCTTGGCCTCCCGATTGATGCGATAGTTACTCCGATAGGCGGGACTTAGGGCGGGATTCAGGGCGGGACTCAAGGCAGTTGAATAGCCCTGAAGGGCGCCATAATTCGGTGGCAAGGCACTCAGCACAGCGGCTGTTCGGCCTCCAAAGTCTGGCTGTTGTCCGCCTGCCGAGAGCGTTGGATTTCCCACACCCGAACCGGTGGCTGCCCCAGCAGCAGCAGCGGCCGAAAGGTACGGCGATATGGGCACTATAATCGGTCTGGTGGGAATCAGCTGGAGATACTGCACGGCATTGCCACTGCCATCTTGGAGGGTCTGGGCGGGGAGGTACTGCATCAGCATGGGAGTGGAGGGCAGGCTTGCCACACTCGGTGTGCCGGCTGTTTGCATTGGCGTAAAGTTCGTCTCCATTTCGGGCATCTTGTACGAGGGCTTGAAGGATCCTGCGGCATCCTGCAGTTGATTCTGGGTTGCGGTCATGTCATAGCCACTGGCATAGGCACTCAATGAGTTGAGGTGAGCCTCCTGCTGCAGCTGTTGCTGTTGCTGCTGCTGCTGTTGCTGTTGCTGTTGCTGTTGCTGTTGCTGTTGCTGTTGCTGTTGCACACTATTTGGAGACTTGGCTCCTTTGCTGGCTATCTCCGGACTCGAAACAGGGTTGGCTAGTATGGCAGGCAAGGAGACCAGGAGCAGCAGGAGCAGCTGTTGACAGTCCAAATGGGCCTGGCGTAGCATCTAAAGCGAAAGTTTGATTTAATGTTTATTTTAAATCATTAAAAGCAAGAGACGAAATTATATTTTTAAATATTATCTTAGCTACCTTGAAAAATAAAGATTTCTGCAATTATAACTCCTTATTTAGCAGGCTTGAGTTTTAATCGATTTTTGGGTAAAAATTGCTGCTTAAATTTTATAAAAAATCAAAGCTAGTTTTATTTCGAATCTAAAAGAAAATTACAGATGTTTTGAGAGCTCTTAATACTTTGTATATAACTTTTTTTGAGCTCTTTAAAATTATTTCCAAGCCAAAAAATATTTTAAATATAATAACAAATATTTTTAAGCATTCTTAATTTATTCAATTATTAGGCATTCAATTTTTAGGAAAAATGGCTGCTTAAATTTTTTTTTTAATCAAAGCCAGTTTTACTTTGAATCTAAAAGAAAATTACAGATGTTTTTTGAACTCTTAATACTTTTTATATAACTTTTTTTAGCTCCTTAAAGTTATTTTTAAGCGGAAAAATATTTGAAATATAATATAATATATATACATATATAGTAATATAATTTTTAAGCATTCTTAGCTACCTTTTAGCAGGCTTGAGTTTTAATCGATTTTTAGGCAAAGATTTTTGCTTAAATTTTATAAAAAATCAAAGCCAGTTTTATTTCCAATCTAAAAGAGAATTACAAATGATTTGAGAGCTCTTAATACTTTTTATTTAACTTTTTTAAGCTCTTGAAAATTATTTCCAAGCCGAAAAATATTTGAAATATAACTACAAATATTTTTAAGCTTTCTTTTACAGGGATTTCCTTGGATAGATTTCTTTTTAAGAGTTTAGTTTTTCATATTCCTTAAATCCATGGCTTAAGTTGTATTATATTTAAGCTGCACACACTTAAAAAAAAAACTGTATATAAATAGCCACTTGAATCACCTTGCTTGCTATGTTAATTTTTATTATTGATTTGTTGGTTGCACTTTTTCTTTTATTTTTGTTAAAAAAATTGCAGTTTTCCTGGCGAGCGACGCGCTTTGATTAACACACCAGACATTGCGTACTTGGCTTTTATATTGCTCTTCGGCTTTTCAGTTTATTCAGCTTTTCAGCTTCTCTGCTTTTTGCAGTTTTTCAAATTTTCAGCTTTTCAGCTTTCGGCAAAACAGCGGCAATTTCCCGCTACGAAAATTGCATTGGCACGAGACACAACACGCTACTTGGACTTCTCTGGAAGCCCCAACGCTTTTGGCCAACCAAATCAAGTTCAAGTTTAGCTCAATGCAACGCGGATTTTGGTTTGCATTTATTTCGATCCGCTTGGGTTCCGTCTTCCCCGAATTGGTTCCGAACGGAAGGCGTGGCACAATTAGCCGGATCGCTTTTGTATCTTGTCCTCTTCCGCATTGCCACATGTTGCCAGGTTTGCCATGCTGCCATGCTGCCAGGCTGTCAGGCAGCCTGGTGTGCCATGTTTTTGGCCATTATAAGCTGGCCATGATACGGTTAAACAGGTTTCCATTTCTTTCCACGAGGCGACTGCTAGCTACCAGTTGGCTTTATGGGTTCGTTGCAATGCGTGGACACTGGAGATGGCAGCTTAAGAAATTGTTATTCAAATTTAGACAATTTTTTTTGGGAATTTTGTAAGCAATATAAAGTAAAACTATGCTTCATGTGGTATACATTTACATTTTCTGGAAGCTTCTCATAGGATTGATGACAGTTTTGAATGTCTAATAAATCTTAAATAGGATAATAAGTAATATTACTATATATTCCAGCCTGAAGAAGACTTTTGGCAACATTTTCTAGTGTCTTTTCTTGCGTTAAAACTTTGATTTTTTATTAACATTTTCTTGTATGAAGAAGACTTTTGGCAACATTTTCTAGTGTCTTTTCTTGCTTTAAATCTTTAATTTTGTTTATTAACATTTTCTTGTAGCTTCCTCTAGGAATGTAGGATTTTAGTTTTAATATCTAAGAAACCATAAATAAATAAAACTGTTATAAAGTTTACCATTTTCTTTGCAACCTGAGCCAAATTCTTGGCTAGAAAAATTTTCTTATGCCTTTAAGATTAAGATTTCTGCAATTATAACTCATTATTAATAAAACTTGAACTACTTTTGATTTTTCAGCAATGTGCCAATGCATTTGCGCCACTGTGCCACTTCAAGGTGAGTGAATAAAAACGCTTTTAGCATTACTTAACCCATAAATTTTGCTATTGACTTGTGAGTGATATTAAATGAAAGTGAATATAGGAGCAGGAACAGGAGCAGGAGCAGGAGCAGATTTTGCGCCTCTGGGATGACTTTGGCAATTATTATAAATCTTACCTTTATTTATTTTTAATTATAAAAGTATTAGATCTATTAAAAACAAAATTGGCAAAGAAAAAAAGAAGAACAAAAGAAAGTCATGTACTTTGAAGAACTGTGTTTGCAATCAACATTTCCCTTTAATTACCAAATTATTCGAATGAAAATCTGTATGTAATCCCAGATACTTTACAAAATTTTGAATTTTGTGCTTTGAACGAGAGGCTCACAGTTTTGGTTTTTGGTGTTTAAAATATACAAACAAGCTAGAAATATTATCATTATCAAGGTGGATAATAACCTGCTCTCTCTATCTAAATATCAGCCATCCAATACAGGGAATTACCATAAATAGCAACAGCTGTCACCACTTTATGTTATCCTCTTGGGCGTTCTTGGGCGGAATTGGAAGTGTTTCTTCCAAATTATATGAACATATTAGAAGAAGGCCGAGGGGTAGGAACAAATACCGAATTACATATAGCATAGCTGTCCAAATCCGACGCTTCCAGGGTGATGGATCCTCCATATTGTTAAAGGAATGGATTCGTGTAACACAATTCTCATTGATACGGCTGCGGCAAATGGGACAACTCTTGCGATCCGGCCGCGTCAAGAACCACTGGTGGAGGCTGGGCCAGCAGAACAGATGACCGCACCTGGTGACCACCGCGTCCCTGGCGGTCATTAGGCAAATCCTGCACTCAACCAACTGTATCCCGTCCTCTGCCACGGTCAACCCTGGGATGTGGATTAATCTGCAGTACCGAACGGCGATGAACGGGGGAAGCTCTCATGCCGGAACAAAATACTTACCCAAAACTATTGCTGATTTTTCGGGTTTAATATTCAAACTGGGAGCTAAGCTGAGGCCAAGCTGCCACAAGTTGGAATGAAATGTACAGGCCTTTGGCAGACTGACAACTGTGATTGATTTTGACAATGATTTCTAAGCATGCTGCGTTGCAATTGATAAATAAATATAACCCTTCTAAATTCTAAATTGATTCGCAAAATATTTTTAAAAATATAAAGCTCGAGCTTTATGCTTAGTAATTAAAAGGCGAGGAAGTAAGAAAACCATAATAGAAATAAAATGAGTTTGGCAATAGCTAGCTTCCTCTGAATTTTGGCAGTCGGGAATTTATTGGCTTACAAATTGAATAAAAACTTATTAAGATATAATACATACGCATGAATTGTACATTATAAAGAATATTAATTTAAAATATATTATATATCATACATTTCATAAAATTTAAATTTAAAATATAGGAAAACTTAGATTTTAAGTGAAGTACAATTTAGTTTATTAACTTAACCAGATAGTTAGTTAGCCTGCGGAAACCTAAGCTTCTGTACTCATAACTAAGCCAAAAATGCTTTTATTTAATTTTTTATTCATTAAAATTTTTATAGTGAATGTAAAGATACACGATTTTAGGCAATTATTGGCTTTTTGTGCTTGATATTAAATGCACATTTTTGTATGATTATTTTTGGAAATTTCATAACTTGACCGAAAAAGCAGTTCTTTCAATTTGGAAAACTTTTCTGTGCTAGTTTTTATTGGCTTAACGAATAAGCATAATGAATTTGAAATTAAAAATTTTTAATTTTTTTATAGAAATTTCGACAATTTAAAGTCAATTTTTTCTTTTGTCCGACAAAGATCTAGACTAGATTAGATCAACTCGGCTGCTGATCAAGAATATATATAATTTAAAGGGTCTGAAATGAGTCCTTCACTTCTGGCCAACATTTTAAAACCGTGCCAAGGCTGTTATATCTTTTAAATTAATTTTAATTCAAAAACCCATTTATTTATATTTTCGTATTAATAATTTCACGAATTTTTCTCGCCGTGCACTTCCTCGCAGTCACTGTACCCGTCACAGTTGAAGTCACAGTCCCCACCGGCTCGGCACCAATTAACCATCAGACAAGTGTTCAAGTCAAACTGGCTCCAAAGTCAAGGCCTTGTTTTTCCTCATTTCCATTGGGCTCATTACGTGACGCGAGGCAAGTGGAAATGGGAAATGCTCTCAAAGTTGTCTGCTTACTTTCATTTTTCTTTGGCTGAGGGAGCTTTTCCATTGAATCACTCCCAAGATCTGTGCGAGATCTGCAAAAGCTTTGACTATGAGCACGAAATCGAGGGGAAAGCTTTATATTTTTCAGTTATAATAAGATAGTTATTAAGAAATAATTTTAAAGTTATCTAAAAAGTTAATTTAATTTAAATTTTTAAATCTCGAACTCTTCCGTGGTACTTTTCTTCATTCAAAACTCAATTTCTAATTTTTGGCCAAAAAAATTTACAATTTTGACGACCCTTCATTAAAACAAAAAATGGGTAAATTTTTGCTGAAAAAACGGGAACTCCTTCAGTGTTTTTTTGATCGTAACTCGGCTTAAACTCAACGGATTTCAGTCTGGTTTGGATTTTTCTTGTTGGTTTTTAATAGAGAGTTTAACTGCATTCAAAGCTCAATTTCTAATTTTTTGCAATTTTTTTTTTAATTTTTGACGACCTTTCATTCAAAAAAAAAAATGGGTAAATTTTTGCTGAAAAATCGGGAACTCCTTCAGTGGTTTTTTGATCGTAACTTGGCTTCAACTCAACGGATTTCAGTCTGGTTTGGATTTTTCTTGTTGGTTTTTAATAGAGAGTTTAACTGCATTCAAAGCTCAATTTCTAATTTTTGGCCAATTTTTATTACAATTTTGACGACCCTTCATTAAAAAAAAAATGGGTAAATTTTTGCTGAAAAATCGGGATCTCCTTCAGTGTTTTTTGATCGTAACGCGGCTTAAACTCAACGGATTTCAGTCTGGTTTGGATTTTTCTTCTTGGTTTTTAATGGAGAATTTGTCTGCATTCAAAACTCAATTTCTAATTTTTGGCCAATTTTTTTTACAATTTTGACGACCCTTCTTTAAAAAAAAAATGGGTAAATTTTTGCTGAAAAATCGGGAACTCCTTCAGTGGTTTTTTGATCGTAACTTGGCTTCAACTCAACGGATTTCAGTCTGGTTTGGATTTTTCTTGTTGGTTTTTAATAGAGAGTTTAACTGCATTCAAAGCTCAATTTCTAATTTTTGGCCAATTTTTATTACAATTTTGACGACCCTTCATTAAAAAAAAAATGGGTAAATTTTTGCTGAAAAATCGGGATCTCCTTCAGTGGTTTTTTGATCGTAACTTGGCTTAAACTCAACGGATTTCAGTTTGGTTTGGATTTTTCTTCTTGGTTTTTAATAGAGAGTTTAACTGCATTCAAAGCTCAATTGCAAATTTTTGGCAAATTTTTTTTTAAATTTTGACGACCTTTCATTCAAAAAAAAAAAAAATGGGTAAATTTTTGCTGAAAAATCGGGATCTCCTTCAGTGGTTTTTTGATCGTAACTTGGCCAAAACTTAACGGATTTCAGTCTGGTTTGGATTTTTCTTCTTGATTTTTAATGGAGACTTTTTTATTTAACTAGATTTCTATTTTTTTTTTTGGCAATTTTTTACTATATTTTTTTATTTAAATGGGTAAATTTAAGTTGCCAGGGTATACAACCTTCGGCGTTCCGAAGATAGCTTTCCTCCTTGTTAAATTATATTTTTTTTTATTAAAAATCTATTAGAATCGAGTTATTATATGAGGTGTATAAATGTTATATACCCCTCCAGTTAGTTTTTGTTTTGTTGTTAACAAAATGGATAGATTCCTAATGCCAAAGTTAGCTTCCTTTCTTGTTTATAATTTATTTAAACATTAATTGACCGCGTTAAAGCGATCTCTCAACTTACTTAAGCAACTCAATTGCCGTGACACCGCCGGTTTTGTTGCGCTGCAAATGATCCCTTAATCCCCAGACTTGTGCTATCCGTCTCCAAAACATCCCAATCCGGGCCACTGTCAGCAAGTCATAAATCTTCTGCTCTCCGACTGAACTTGATACATCAAAATGTTGGTCAAATTAAATTTCTTGCGCTCACGGTCTCCGTCTCCGCCTCCTTCTCCGTCTCCTTGGTGGATGGATTTTCCCTGGGAGCAGCTGCCAAGTAATTCGTCAAGCTGCTTTGTCCTGCTCCTTCTCCTGCTCTTCCAGCGGCTGTTCCTTCAGCCTTATCTTGTCCCTGGGTGAGCATTGTGCTCCCAGTTCCCTGCAGCTCCCAGAGCTCCCTGTCTGCGCGGTTCCTTCCCTTCCTCCAAAGCCCAGCGACGCTGCTGCCTTTCATGTCAACTGCATTTTTCTTTTGCTGTGTTGCCTTGTGTTGTGTGCGCTTTTTCACTGCTTTAAACCACTTAATGGGTTTTTTTTTCTTCTCTTTTTTTTTTTTTTTTTATATGCGGACCTGGCTTAGACGCAGTGGCCGGAGGGGCTAGGGGGGCGGTCCATTCATGCTGCAGCTTTCTTGTAGCTTCATTCACAAAGACTTGCAATTCATCAAATCTCGTTAGCCTCGGCTTTTATAGAAAATCTGCAGCTGCTTTTGCTCCTCCTGATGCTGCTGCTGCTGCTGCTCCACTGAGTCTCTAGCTGCCTTTGCTTTATTTTTCGGGCTCCGCCGGCTGCCTGAGCATTCAGCTGCCACGCCCATGGACACCAAGAGGGCGGTACGGAGCCCCAAAAATCCAGCATTCAGCAGGCAGCATCACAGCATCCCAGCATCCAACGTCCCGCATTCGCATTACCATCCCTCACGTTTTCTTGTAGTCATTGACTGGCGAAAAGTCTTTAAGGCAACTTTTGCCCCGCCGCTCTTAGGGCGCTTAACTTTAAGAGGTTTCCCCACCTGAGCACCTCAGGGGTGCTCCTTTGAGCTAATGAAAAGTCTGTGTGTGTGGAGAGCAGGGAAATCCCGGCAGCTGCAACAGGCAGGCCAAGGAGAGGCGCCTAAACGAAACTAAACCAAAGCTCCGGCCAAAGGAACTACAATAAACGAGGAGCAGGCCAATGCATTTTTAATGCCAACATCCAATGGCTCAGCTTGGAGAGCAGGAACAGGGTACTAGAGAAGCAGAAGGTTGCGAGGTGCTGTTTGCCTCATTAATTTTTCAGGCTGGAGGCCAGGCCAACTGCAAGTGGTCACCACTCGGCCATCCGCAAGGGATTCTAGACCAGAAGAGTGAAAATCACCATTGTCCTGGCCATTTGCACTTAAAATTAAAGTGCGTTGACCAACACTAAAAGGTTGCAAGTGTGGCTAAAGTCTGAATGAAGCACAGACGAGTTTTAGTCTTTTACAAAAGAAGACGAAGAAAGAAATTAAATACAAAATTTCAGCATTGAACAAAAATTACAAATAATTATTAATTACAAAATAAAGAATACAGAAAAATACAACAAACACTGGTTGTTACACAAAAAAAACTACAAAAATTCGTTGAATTTGATTCCTTTTGTTTGATTCTGTGGGAAAACATTAATATTAATTAAATAGCAATAATGTATAAAGAAGAAAAAGATGGGAAAAATGTATTTAGGATTATATTTGAATTGTACTTACACCCCTTTCAAAAATATATGTTCCTAACCAACACTGGTTGTTAAACAAATCTAAGGATTATTTGTAGAACTCTGGGAGATGAGTAAAATCCTTCAAAAGAATGTATGTAATTATAATTAATTTAGTAAAAATTAAGCAATATTTAGCTTTTAGATAGCTCTTAATGCTTAGCCCCTACCAACACTGGTTGCCACCTCATTAAAAGGGTAGCAAACATTGCGTAAAGTTGAAAAATATACCTTAAAAGAGAAAATACACTTAACCACCTCGCAGTGGAGTACAAACCACTCATAGTTTGAGTTGGTTTTAACTTTGCACTTGACCAACACTATGCCCAAGCTGGGCTGCCGCCTCCCTGGGCAGCCAGTGTTGGACAGGCACGTTAAAGTTGAGCCCAAGTGTGCTGCCCCGGCCCGGCACTTTGGCTAAGTGGGTAGCACCCAGCTGCTGCTGCTCCCTGGATTCCCCTGCAAAACCTGGCTAATTTGCGCGAACTCCTCGTGGCCTTCTAGCCTCCTGGCAAAGTGCCCCATATCACGCACAAGGCAAACATTGCAGGGACCCCCGAAATGCATTCAATTAACAATTTCTCTGGCTCTGCCTCTGGCTACAAAAAAAAAAAAAACTAAAACTTTGCTGCTGCAACTGGGGCAAAAGGAGGCTGGAGGAGGTGGAGCTAGATGTGGAGGCTTTTAATCAAAAACTTGCATTTGCCAAGTGGCAGCAAGCGGCAAGCAGGGCAACTTTTTGGGCCAAGTTTTGTGCGGCAACAGAAGTGGGTAAACTTCTACGAATTGTGACGTCGACAAAAGTCAAATCGTGCCGACTGGCAACTACTTGCCACCCCACCCACACAACCAGATTTTCGCCACATGTTCATTTGCCCCAAGGGGGTGGGGAGGGGGGTGGTGGTGGCAATCAATTGTGCTAAATTAAATTTAAAGAAATTTGGATTTAAAAAACTATTTTTTGTAAATATATAGATGAATATTCATTTTAAATCATTAATTTATTAATTATCTTAAGGGTTTTTTTCAATTATTTGTATAAGTTAAGGTTTATAAATTAAATCTTTTATAGGAAATTTAATTTTAATACTTGGTTAATTTTTGAATTTAAGAAAAAAGGTCTTTCTGAAGTTTATTACTCATTTTGCTGAATATTTTCAGTACTTTTCTGTGGCAGGAAAAATCCGGAAACACTGCCAGTCAGCAAGTGAATGCCGTAAATTGCCAAACGGAAAGCGTGTCTTCCTCTCTCTTTCTCTCTCGCTCTCAGCTTTTTCACTTTTCCGAAGGGGTTTTTCCTCCTCTCCACCAAAGTTTGATTTTCACAAGCAACTACTGGCAACCAGCTCCTCCTGCCGCCCAGCTCCTCCTGCCGCCCAGCTCCTCCTGACTTCCAGTTCCTTCTGCCTCCATTTAGCAAAAGTAATTAAGCGTCGATGCGTTTCATTTGTGTTACTTTTCTGGGCAATTACGGCGCAAAGTTTGCAGTTTTTTGCCGAGCGGCGTAAAATGTTCATTGTTAATTGTAGACGAACCAACTCCGATAGGAGCTATATACTTTATATATAAAGTAGTTCCATCGATCCGGTTATGGCTACAGTTTGTGGCGAGGGCAACAAGTGAGTGTCCTGTCGCCCAGGAAGAGCAAAAGCATTTCCATCATCATTATGTGCACAGGACCAACGATGTTGAGCAATGTGCAAAAAGTGTTTCTCATTAAAAAGTTGTTTCGCAATTTTATTATCCTGTCGTTGGCAGTGGTAGTTGTTGTAGTTGTTTTTTGGTTGTTGTCATCCTCCAGGTGCTGCGCGTTCATTGTCACGAGCTTGAGCTCAACCGGGGTGACAATGTCAATAAAGCAAACTTCGCAGCAGCAGCAGCAAAACTCCCGGACTACGACTACCCACGCCCAACTCCCTCATCAAATTATTTTTAAATTACTTGTAAAAATACAAGGGAGCAGCAACAGCAGCAACAGCAGCAGCAGCAGCAGGAAAAGTTATAATAATAATAATAATAATAATAAGGAATAAAAAAGTAATGGCGAGAACAAAACAAAACCGTTTACGATGCTCCAGGGTGAGTTTCGGTCCCTGAATCATCGTTTCATAGTTTGGCGAAAACAATTTTCACAGAAATTAAGCCAACTTTTGTTGGGATTTCCACGCTCCATCCTCGCTCCTTGGCTCCATGCATATTTGAGCGTTTCATTACCCGAATCCCAGCCAGGACGACGGACTACAGACTGCCATTGGGTGCGCGTGTGCGTCAGTGGGTCCTTCTTGATGGCGAACAGGTGGTGACCCCAACTAAATGGCATGGCAGAGAGATTAAACGAGTGTTGCCTTAATTAATAGAGACTCTTCTATGCCACATATATACTTATATTAAAATTCCCCAAAGGGGGGGCTTTCGGAGTTCATGTTATTCCAAAAACTAGAAACTCTCTCTCTCTCTGGGCTTAGGAGGTGACTTTGGTGAGGTATATATTTTTACTAAACGATTACTTAATTCCAGTATTTAAATGCTGGCATATAAAATACATTCCGAAACGTTTTCTAAGTTTAGACCAAAGAGTAAGATATATACTGATATATTGACATAATTTTGATCTTATATTATATATAAACATATTTTCTGAAGGAATAGATAGAAAATGCCATTAAGCCTAATA
Source organism: Drosophila nikananu (assembly GCA_008042635.1). Taxonomy (NCBI): domain Eukaryota; kingdom Metazoa; phylum Arthropoda; class Insecta; order Diptera; family Drosophilidae; genus Drosophila; species Drosophila nikananu. The sequence goes on along the minus strand of VNJV01000545.1, from coordinate 33,947 downwards.
TCACATCGAAAATTACTCACAGTTTATCGAAATAAACAATAAAAGATAATATCGAAAAACAAATCGATAAATGATAATTTCGAAAAACAAATCGTTACTTGATAGTATCGAAAAACAAATCGATAAATGATTATATCGAAAAAAAACGATAAATGGTAATATCGAAAAACAAATCGATCAATGAAAGTATCGAAAAACAAAACGATAAATGATAATATCGAAAAACAAATCGATCAATGAAAATATCGAACAACAAATCGATAAATGATAATATCGAAAAACAAATCGATAAATATTGCATTTATCTTTAAAAACTTTTATAGAAAAAATTATATATTATATTTTTTTTGTATATATCGAAAATTTCACAATAAATAAATATATAGGTAATATTTAAATTTGAAATAACGAAACATACTGAAAATGTATTTATAAAATTAATCGATAAATAAAATGGTAGAAACAAATTGTATATATTTTTAAAATTTTAATATTATCGACAAAGCCGATAAATTACATAAAATTTTAACAAATTAATATAAAATATTTTTTAAACTATATTTATACTATATAATCCCCTTTTTTTAACGTAATTAATAAATAAGCTTCTGAAAAATGAGAAAATGGTGCCTTTCCTAGATTTTTTCTTATTTTTCATTTAAAATTAATTGAAAAATCAAGGTGAACGATACAAAATTAATTTAAAAATCAAGGTGATAGATTTTTCAATTAATTTATTATTAATTAATTCAAATTAATCTGAAGCATGAAAGGCAGGATTATCGGATCTCCTAATGTTATAATAATACCTGTTTATTCGCTAATATAACCCTCTTTCACCCGATTTCACTGCCTGCTAATTAAGGCTAATTGATATGGGGAGCCATAGCCCTAGAGTCAGAGCCAAATTAGGAGTCGGCTGCAGCCACAGCTAGAGCCCAGAGCCCAGAGCCCAGAGCCCAGAACCCAGAGCCGTCATAGATAATTCAGCATGTAGGCGGTTATCGCAGCCACACACACGGCGAGCATGATTAGATTGCCGACGCACCTCTCCAGGTGCTCCAGGTGCCCAGATACCACTCAGTGTTTAGTATGCGATCGAGCATAATGTCAACGAGAGCTGCCTTCCTCCGTCTGACGGTGCTGGTGACGGGGGCGTTCTTTGCACTCCTCCTGCTCCTCAGTGCCCTCCAGCGAACGGATGAGCTGCCGCCTGCCACGGCGCGGATACTTGTTGGTGGTGCTGCTACCAGGCTAAAAGAGATCGAAGCAACGCCACCGCCAGTGCATCATCTTGAGGAGCCCATCAAGGAGGAGCTAGTGCGGCAGCTGGAACAGGAGCTGCCCGAGGTGGACTATGGTTTTTGGTATCGCTGGGCCAAGCCCATGGGTTACAAGGTGAATGCCAGCTGTGCCAAATATCCGGATCCATTGGATCTGCAGCTGCACAACATCTACTGGCAGACCTTCCTCAACGGCAATGTCACCTTTCGGCTGTATGCCGCCTATTTGGATCAACGGGAGGCGGTTAAGCAGCGGACCGTAAGAATTCTGGCCACCGCCGATCAGATTGGCAACGAGTTTCCACCCAGCCTGTGTCAGTTGTGGTATGAGAATCACAAGGAACCGATTATTGTGAACGTAACGGAGCACCTCAGTGTTTGGGTGAAGGAGTGGGGCAATAACCCGCATCTCAACTATCCACATTTGCTGAGCTGTCCAGTGCCCAATGAACTGCCACCTCGTGTGCTGCATTCCCTGCCCAAAACGGTGTCCCTGGTGGCACAGCGCTGTGACAGGGCTAGTAATTCGCTGAGGGTTAACCAGGAGGATGAGGTGAGGCCAACACCAGTGAGAAATGCTACCACCACTACCAGGACGAGCAGCAGCAGTAGCAGCAACAGCAGCAGTTCCTCCTCCTCCTCCACTGGCAACCTGAACTTTGGTGTCTGCGTCAAGGGCTTTGATTTTCCTTACTTTGACCTGTCGGAGCGCCTCATTGAATGGTTCGAACTGCAGCGCTTACTGGGTGCCTCACGGATCTATGCCTACATGTACGATGTGCATCCGGCAGTGCAGCGGGTTTTGGATTACTATCAACGCACTGGCTACCTTGAGCTGCGACCCCTAACCCTGGCCAATGGCATGCCCCGGCTGAGGCACTACCAGCACATGCTCCTCCAGCAACGGAAGCTGGAGAAGCGCCTCAACGAGCTGATACCCTACAATGATTGCTTCTATCGGAATCTCAATAGGCACGACTATCTGGTAAATGTGGACATCGATGAGGTGATCATGCCCAAGGGGGAATTTAACAACTGGCACCAGTTGGTCCAGAAAGTCCATCAGCTGGAGGAGCAGAAGGGTGGCACGTGCTCGGGCCGCTTTCCGGCCATTTGCTTCATCAACTCCTATTTCACCAAGGTGCCGGCCGAGCTGAGTGATCACGAGGAGCAGGCCATTGCCGGTGAGTTGTATGTCCTACAGCATACGATGCGTTTCCGGAACTACTCGCTGCCGGGACGGGCCACCAAGTGTTTTCACAATGCCCGACTCTCGCTGACGCTGCACAATCATTTCACGCTCAAGTGGCTACCCGGCGGTTGTAATCCCCGCACCGTGGACACACCGCTGGCCCAGATGCAACACTACCGGGAGCCGGATGGCAAGTATGAGCTAAGCGATCTGATCGAGGATCGCAGCGTTTGGAAGTTTGCCAGCGAACTGCGCACGGCCGTGGAGTATGTGTGGCTGCATTTGGACGATGTGCTGGCCCAGATCAGTGATCCGGAGGATCAGCAGCGGCAGCTGGACGAGGCACTCGAGCAGGATGGTGAGAGCGAGCTGGAGCAGCAGCCGCTGCTGCAGCCACCGCAACCGCCGGAGCCGGTAAAGGGGACGAAGCCTTAGTTTCGGGATTAAGGTTATAGGTCTCTTTTATGTGTAGTGTGTTCAGTGACTGTTATAGTTCCTTATTAGCCTGATAATTCTTGGTTTCTTGAGGGGGAGGGGCTCTCTAGTCTGTCTGATTAATTGAATTCTGCTTTGTTTGAGGCATTGGTCACTTTAATTGGGGAGGAAAGCAACCCTGTGACTGCATACTGTGTGTGCTTTATAGTTCCTTTTTATACAATCTCTGTTCTGGGTGGTTCCTGGGGGCTGGGTCCATCTGATATTTAGAATTCTGCTTCCTTTCAAGCCTTGGTCACACTAATTTGATCGGAACAGCCCTGTGTTTGTACATTCTGTGGGCCTTAGACTTCTTTGAAGAATTTCTTTCTTAAAAACTTGGTTTAAGGTGACTTCTGTGAGGCTCTTTTGGTCTGCAGAACACCTATTCCTCATCCTATTTTGCTTCATTTCAAGCCTTGGTCACACTAATTTCATTAAAGCAACCCTGCTTTTGTGCTTTCAACTCCCTGTTAGGACTTAATCTGCCTTTATTTTTTAAACTGAGTGTTAAACTAACCAAAATTACTATTACCTTTTCTGAAAACTACTCTTAAAGAAACCAAACCTGTATCGGGCTTTGCCTAATTGATGCTTCGATTATATAATTGATTTATTTATAATCTATTTTTTTTTTTATTATTATTATTTATTATAAGCTTATTGTTATCTTCTGGGAAGGAAAACCTACAAATATATACTCTACTTGAAATGCGCCAAAAATCTGAGTGATAATTAACAGGACATTATCTGATTCTATAGCTTTAGCTGCTGGACAACAAGCCCCATCCATCATTCTGTGGAATTTGGCTTGCTGCTCGGAATTTCCTGCCATGATTGATTATTGTTCATGGACTCCCCGGGAAGTATGATTCTTAAATGGGCATAATCTTATCGTGCATCTGCGTCATGATGTAGTTGGATGTACTATGTACATATTTGTGTGTATATACATATATGCATGCCAGCTCATTAGCTTCAAACACAGTTCATTAAGAGAGTCGGAGGCAGGTGTTAGGAGAGTGACTTCTAAAAGCGTACATTTGTTTCAGGGAATAACCCATTAAACTGTGATCGAACCAGTCTCTGATCCGGCACCCGGAAACGTATAAATAAACCGATTGTGACTTCATTTTGATAACAATTTTTGTATTAATTTCTATGAAAATGTATTTGGGTTATAGGAATACAATCGAGTTATTAGTAGAAAGTGGGTCTTAACTTATCTGGGGACTTGTTATTAAATCTTAAACAGTTAACCATTGATTTTTGATTATCTTGAATGATTCTTCTATATTTAATCTATTATTTTTCGTATTTGTTTTATGTATTTAAAGTTCAAAAAATAATTAGCCAGAAGCCTGAATTATCTTTGATTACGATTGATTTTCGATTATCTTGAATGATTCTATTTTCTATATTTAATCTATTATTTTTCGTATTTGTTTTATGTATTTAAAGTTCAAAAAATAATTAGCCAGAAGCCTGAGTTATCTTTGATTAACATTAATTTTCGATTATCTTGAATGATTCTATTTTCTATATTTAATCTATTATTTTTCGTATATGTTTTATGTATTTGAAGTTCAAAAAATAATTAGCCAGAAGCCTGCATTATCTTTGATATTTATCTCACAACCGTTCGAAGGTGGGCAAGAAGACCATGGAAGTCAGTAATTTTTGTTTATTGATTTATAATTTCAATTACTTCTAAATTCCGTGGAACAATCGCCGCGATAGGCTTTTCCCTATTATGATTATGCTACCCTCTCTCTCTTCATTGAACCTTATCGACTACCAAAAGTTGGTTAGTTTTGACGTAAACAAGAGTACTAATAAGTAATTGGGAAATGCAGAGGCAAAGGCTAACCCAAACGGATGTGGGACTAGGTGATATGATATCATATGAAATGATATGATATAATATGGTGTTCATATCCAGAGACTCTTTTTTTTTTGGCCAGCTAAGACCACATCATATTAATCCAGCTTATCGTGTTGTTCATGCTACTCTAATTACGACCTCTCCCTTATCTAAGTTAGTTTTAGGAAGCGGCTAATTCAGTGGTTATTTTTTTTTGGGGGTTTCTACATGGCACTGTTCGTGCTCTTATCACCCAGTCTCTGTGTTTTTTGGTGTATCATCATCAAAGCCTGAAAGTATATTATGGTCTGGTTACAGTCCACCGATCGTTGAGGTTGGCTTTTGGGGGGGTAAAGCCAAAGCTTTGATGGTTGAACTTTTAAAATAAGTTATTATGAAAGAAATTATGCCCTTAACATGACTGATAATATGTACATAGAATTCGTTTAATTTGTATTTAATTATTTTGTTAGTATTTTTAATTAATTGTTTCCAAATTCAAGTGAACTCTAAAGTGTTTTTGCGTCTGAGCGTATAATTTCACATAAAACCAGACTCACTCATTGTATTTATAGTTCTTTTACAGCTGTTTTGATTTAATCAATGATTAATTTTTAGTTTGATTTTTGCCATTAGTTAAACTTTAAAATTGAAACAGTTTTCTTCTCACAGAATTTAAATTTGTAAATTGCTTCAAAGAAAATAATTTCCTTTTGTTTTTAAAGACTTATATCCTTTGAGAACTCTTCTAACTCTTCTCCTAAACTTTCCATACAAATTTTGGATTTATCTAGTATAAATTTGTATGAACCAAAACTTAAGAAAACTTAAATTTTCTAGTTACTATTTTATAGACAACTTTATTATCAAACTTTATTAAAAGCCTCTACCACTTGGCAACGATAAAAAATATGAAATGGCTGCCAAACAGCAATTAAAAAAGTTGCCCAGATAAGGAAATCGACAGGGTAATATTCCACACTGAAAAAAAAAACTAAAAAAGATAAAATACCAAAACTGAGACAAATATTTTTAAGCTCTCCTCCAATGCAAAGATCGAATTTCACATATGTTTATTTGGGTTTAGCCAGAAATAAGGCCTACAGTCATTATTTCAATATCTGGTTATATCATATATCATGTATCATTTATCATAGACATATATATGATATATATTTTATATATATATATCCCCCAACCCCTGGACATGCCTTAGTTAAAACTGCTGTGTGGCTGCCTTCATCGTAATCTCGTTTATTATGAGCTCCAATTCCTTGCGAGACATTCAATTATATGGCACCGATACTTGGTGGGATCGGTGCCCACTTTTGCTTAACCAAAAAGAAAAAACAAAAAAAAAAAAAATACACCAAAGCTATAGGTAAAATATACAGTCGCTTCTTATCGGAAGAATCGCTATCGATTGGCATGAACACACATTCACCAGGAAACCCAGGAAAATACCAGGGTTATCGAATTCAGGGGCGTACCAGGAGCAGCAGCATGACACCCATCATCAGGGGCGCTGCCAGGCTCAAGGTGAGTGCTCCGGCTCCACCGCCAGTGCTATTCCCAGGGGCGGCGGCGGCCATCAGGATGGGCTTCTCATTGGCACGGGCATTCATCCAGGCCTGGCAGTCCGTTTCGTTCTTCACAAAGCGAAAGATCGACTGGACAATGTTGGCGGGCGTAATCTCGGAGCACTGCTCCAAATGATGCAGGACACAGGACTCGAAGCGTTGCAGGTCAACGCAATGGGTGGGCGAGAATAGAAGCTCGGGGCTGCTCATCAAATCGGGCACCTTGCCATCCTTGGGTATATACTGATGGAAGGATTGATTGAGACAATTGCTTATGGCCTCCTTGTTGGCCTCCAGGCACTCGGGCCCCTGTTCGGCCACAAAGAGAGCAATCTGATCGCCGCCACGGGAGCAGGCGAAGCCCAACAAAGCGGCACCAATGCGATTCACCGTCTCCTGGTGGCGCTTCTCCTCGGCGGTGAGACAATGCTGGGCCTTCTCATTGAACTCCTTGACACACGCCTCAGCCTCGGGTGCCTTCTGGCAGTATTTGTGGAAAACCGTGTCCAGTTCACCCTGCGGCTTGGCCTTCTCCATTTCCTCTTGCAGGGCCGTCAAATTTGCCACGCCACTGAGGCAGGCACTCATCTTGGCCGCCGCACGTTCGATATCCTCGTAAAATGTGGCATTCTCCGAACCACTCACCTTTTTGCACTTTTCGCGATACATGCGCTTGATGTCATCTGGGAAAATGGGATGGAAATATTATTAAATATCTCTAAAGAACCTTAGAAAGCACTCTCCCTGCTCTCTGCATTAAAATCTTCGTTAAGTTGCGAGGTTTTAATCTCTTGCAGAGAGTTACTCCAGCGCTGTTATGTCACACTCACCCACACTGACATTGGTGTTGCGATATTCCGGCGGCAGGAACTGAGCCGAGAGACCGCCCAGCTGGCTGGGATCCAGCTTGGTGGTGGCTCCTCCTCCACCACCGGTTGCAGTTCCGGCCGGCGTGGCCTGGGCCTCCAGGAGCAGGGCACCCAGGGCGGCCATTAGGCAAAGGGCCATCATGGCGTACTTGTTCATGATGCCTGGCGAGGATTATGGGCTGCAAGAGGGAGAGAGAGAGAGAGAGAGAGAGCTGTGCGTCCGTCCGTGGATCCGACTGTGGTGGAGTGGTGGCAGCGAGTGAATGAATCCGCTTCTCCGGCGGCCAGGCTGCCGAGCGAGGCGACGCTTAGCGACGTGAACAGTGGGACAAAGGTGTCCAAATATCGCTCAGATCGCTTCCGTATCGGTGCCACCTCATGGACTTAGTATTTCTTTATTTTTTGGTGGGGCTATCTTTACCGATATCGTCTATCTTATCGCTTGCTTGGGTGTTTGTTCGATTCGATTCTTCGATTCTTTAGCTGATTAATCAATCTATATATATGTTGGCTTATAAAAGGTACATTTGCATTCGATTGCATCATAGTTTGGTGTCATGTTTTCACTGGAAAGTATTGATTAAGCAAAAATATTTGGGTTTTGTTTCGGCTTAAAGCAAGTCTGATTCATATTTAGGCTGTCTTGTACGTTTTTTCGCAAATAAAATAATGAATAATCATATGAAATGAGTATATACAATTTCTGAAATGAAAATTGTGAATATTTCAAATATTTGTATATATAATTTATTATAAAATATATTGCATTTAACTTAAATTATGATAAAAAAAAATTATAAGACAATGTATTTTATTCAAGTTATCAAATATAAATTATAAATAGATGATAATTGAATAAAATACATTGTCGTATAATTTTTTTTACCATAATTAAAGTTAAATGTTTGCCTTGCAGTAAAGAAAGCATTTCCGAACCTATACATTTTCCATATTCTTGATTAGCATCGGCAGCCGAGTCTATCTAGACATTTTTACCCATTTATTAAAAATTTGCCGATTTTTTTAAATCTTTAAAAGGTTAAAATTGTAACAAATTGTCAAAACTTAAAGAAAAGCTCGTGTTTTTTATTGCATTTAAAATTAAAACTAGACAAAAAGAGAAATTAAATCTTCAAATAAAAAGGTAATAATTAAAAAAAAAAATTGTGAAAAATGCCATAATTCTATTCAGCCTGAAAGTTAATATAATAAAAATGCAATAACTTTTTTTTCAAATTCAATATGCGATTTTTTTAACCTATAAAAACTAGCACAAACAAGTTTTCGAAGTTGATTTGATATTAATGCTCGCTTAGCTATAATATTTGAAAAACTTTTGAATGGCCCAGAAAGGTTATCATATACCAATTTTGATTTAAAGTCCCTATAATGGAAATATTGTAGATCTTTTTGGTGATATATGTATGATATCTCTTATTATTATAATATTATTATTATTGTATATAAAATTCGAATTAGTGATATTTCAATTCGCCTTTAAAACATTAAATTATCAGGAATAAAACCGGCACAAAAGATCTAACATCTGGTCGCAGTGCAACAAGGCCCCTTTAATAATCAAGAATAAAATATTTGAAAAAGTGCCTCTAGTTCTACACTTTCTTAATTACATATTTAAGCTGCAACCGTTTCCTTTTCTTTTTAACCCTTACAAATTCTACTATTTGTTCACCTCCTTGTCCCACTGTGCGGTCTTAGTTCGGGCTTTTTCTCAATCAGCCGACAGTGAGATCATTCACACTTCGGCCACGCGACGGCTTTCTGGGAGTGTGAGTTTCCATTTCCGAACTTACGGCTTTATGTAGTGTTAAGGGGGCAAAGTTTTTCCGGCAGTTACAAGACGCCGGCGGCAGTGACGATGATGATAATGCTGTGATTCATCCATCGTCGGAATATCGGTTTTTAGAAGTCGAGACAAATAGTAAATTTGCCAAGAAACTATATATATATATATATATATATATATGTACATATGTGTTATATATATATTTCGACACTTTTAGTGTGCAGTGTCCTCGGATATCTTATCGCTGGCCATAAGCAATATATTTATGTAGCCAGGTGCCTCTTAGTCGCTATCGCAATTGCCGGCAGTTTTATGTTCTGTTCTTTGTCTGTGTTTACCTCGATCGATGGCGATATATTGAGGGGTATATGTATACAGTTAGGGGGTATGCTGTTTACCTGGGATTTCGAGAAAAAAGCCCCACCTTGGTTTAGTCAGTTTTTCAGGCTAAAAGTCGGTTGATGGTACATTTTTTTTTTAGGGGCGAAACTCAGAGAAGTAGCTGGGATGAGAATTCTGCCTGGAAAATTGCAAAATAATATATACCTTAATTTTGGCTTTTTCATATTAAATAATATTTATAAAATTATAAATTTTCATAAATACTATTAAATTGTAAGTTTAAAATTTATAGAGTATACTCCTACCATTTAAACCCCATCTCTTTTTATTCAGTTGTATAATTTCAGTTCCCTTACCCATCTCTAAATCACATTTACAACTTATATTTACACTGTAACATTGATAAATCGTTTACAGAATTAATTTGCATTTATCTCAAAGCTCATTGGAACTGCAATTAAAGGCAGAATACACCCATAACAACGACGCCTCCTTTAATATGAATGCAATGTGTAAATCGGAGAACAGGTATACATATATCGTCCATTGCCGGGTAACACTTGAGCTTGGACGTTTTGAGCAATTGCGTTGACTCGACAATCTGTCGGCGCCACCGCACACAGCAACAGCAACGATGGGGGAAAAATTAAGAACAAAAAAAATATATACAAATAACAATAAATAAATAAAGAACAAAGGCAATCGGTGTATCTGGGAGATCGGGAACTAAGTTTTAACCCCGCTTAGCCACCGATCGATTGCAGCGTCGGCGGAATACTCAATTGTGTCGTCGTCGTCGTCGTCGGTTTCAAGTGACTTCTTTGTTTTTAGCTCTCTGTGTGTTCTGTTTTCTGTTCTCAATGGATTTCCTCATAATGCCACTTAACGCACAAAGATTCTCTGTGATTTGAGCTTGGACTAATTTTAATTGCTCAATGCTATGTGTATGCTGCTTGGGCAATTCAACTTTGACTTACATTGCGAGCGTACACATGAAACCGGTTTGCATAACGTCAAGTCCATCATCGCACCACCGAAGCACCACCGAACTTCCCCAGAAACCACCCAGCACAGTGGGCAAAGTTCGCGGTATTGACGACGTAACCGGCCGATAAGGTATTATCGCTGCGAAGCATGAATGAAATAGGGGGAGGCGAAGTGCGATCCATTAGAACAATGGAAATTCTGCCGGAGAATGCCACACAAAGTCACCAGAAATGTGTGTTCTCTCCCCTCATAATCCCAATCAGGGCAAAGGTCAGAGCTTCGAGATGCTACAGATTTTAGTTCCTGCTAGTTAATTAAAGTTAAAAAATTAAACTTAAATGGGTTTAACTTAACCTAGTATATGATATAATGTAAAATTAAAAGACCATAAACCATAAATAAATTATTAATAGGAAGAATAACTAAAAGAAAATATCAATAATAAATAATAAAACAATACAATTAAAAGAATTAATACAAGGTAAAAATTTAAAGATAAATATAAATGATAAATGATAAATATTCAGATATATGAATAGAGGTAATAAAAAGAAATTATTAATATAAAAAATAAATACAAAAAATATATACAAAAAATATATACAAAAAATAAATACTAAAAATAAATTAAAATAATAATTAAACGAATCAATACAAAGAATAAATAGAAAAATAAAATTTAAAAGATAAATAAAGATAAATAATAACGCATAAATATAAAGATTACATAAAAAAAAATAAAAACAAATAATAAATACACAAAATAAATACAAATAACTAATAAGAATAATTAATAATAATAAGAAACAACAGGAAAAATATTTAAAAAATTCACAAACCTAGAGTAGCTATAAATTAAAGAGATATATAAATATAAATATTAAATAAAACAAAAACAAATAAGAAATACAAAAAATTAATACAAATAATTAAGATAAAGAATAAGAAACAAGAGGAAAAATATTTAAAAATTCCACAAACTTACCCTAGGTTTAATTAAAAGATTAAATATAAAGATTAAATAAAACAAATAATAAATACAGACAATAAGTACAAACAACGAAGACAAAAAATAAGAAACAAAAGGAAAAATATTAAAAAAAATTCCACAAACCTATAAATTAAAACCAGACTTAATTTGTCATTAAAAAATATCACCCAAGCAATTTAATAGTTTAAAAATTCAGACTAAACCAAGAAAAATGTCATAATACGAGACTGATAAGAAAAATATATATACATAGGAATACATAAAAAACCACAGTATACTTTCAAGAGGAAGTTCTTCTCTAAAATTAAAAGAAAGCAACTGCATACTTTAAGCCAAGAAAGCAAATAGAAATAAAGCAAAAACTGGTTATAAGAGATCAGAGACCATTAAAAAATCAAAGAATAATTGAGTGAAATGGTAAAACGAAATGCACTTTAATGGTTAAATTGGTAATCGAGGGCAACGGGCAATAGAAAAATGCAATTATCGACAATTATCATTACGGGCAAGGCATTTCTAATATCGCGCATACGCCATGATGGACGCACTTAAGCATCGACATGGATGAGCTGCTTATGAAGCCAAACAAATCCCTGGGTATCCCCATTTCCTGGCCCATCCGGTAGCCGCTCCTCGGTTAGAAAATTTCTGCGGAAAATGCACACCGAAAACGAAAGCAAATGTTGCCGAGTGAATGGAAGACCACCATCAGCCTTCCCATTTACCATTTCCCATTTCCCTGGTCTCTGTTCCCAGCCAGCTGCTTTTCTTCTTTATGCCACTGCCTTAATCAGGCATCGTCAAGGACTCCGGAGGGAGGCTGGAGAAGAGCTGAGGCTCCTGCTCCTTCTGCTGTTTGCCTTGCTGGCTGCTTTATGAGCTTAGTCCGTGTGCTTTACTACCCAATTAAGCTAGGAAATACATTTAGCAAACTAATGAATTATAAACACACACGAACACAGGCCAGGAAAAATCCAGGGGGTTTGGGGGAAATCGAAAAAGTAGCGAGAGGGTCAGACCTTGTGATGCCCTCCTGAACGTATGCCACCAAATTAGACCCAAGACTATACGTGGATATTTACTCTTCATTTTTGTATAAGAACAATTTGCTAATCCATAATCCATAATCTCTAATAGTAAACTTTATGAGAAGCGCAGAGAGAGGCTCTATAAAGCTAAATTTTTTGAAAATCGCATAGAGAGGCTTTGATTTTCTCGCTCCTGCAGCTAAACCTTTTGAGAATCGCATAGAGAGGCTTTGATTTATTCTCTCCATCTGGTAACTTTTTTGAGAAGCACAGAGAGAGTCTTTAATTTAATGTCTCCAGAGAATAGCATTGAGGGGCTCTCAACCAGCTAACATTTTTGAGAAGCGCATAGAAAGGCTCTGAGTTGCTCTCTCTCTCCGCCATGTAAACTTTTTGAGGCGCGCATAGAGAACCTTTGATAATCTCTAAATAGCTAAACTTGTTGTTGATTTGCTCCCTTCACCGGCTAAACTTTTTGAGAAGCGCATAGAGAGGCGCTGATTTAACACTAAACCGAGTTACTTTTGACGTGAAAGCCGGAATTTGAAACTAAAATCCACTCTCCCCGCACAAATCCACTCACCTGGTCTACTGCTTGTTGGCAACTATTTAAATATTCCAGATTCCACACGGAACCAGTTAACTTTCCTGTGTTCGTTAGGTAGTTCTCCCATCCGCCAGAGAGAGTTTTGGAATCAAACATGCCCCGCCCTACCCTAGAGCCCTGCCGTGCCCCATCCTGTGCCGTGCCTGTGCCGTGTTGCCTGCAACGCTGCTGTATCCTTTTAAATGAAATTAAGCTAATTTGGGAAACAGGCAGCGCGTCATCGTGGTCCGGGGAATGGATACGGCAACCGGCAAACCGGCAACTGGCAACGGAACTCATTCTCGCCGTGGAGTTTAATTCAATGCGGAGGAAGGCAGGAATGAAGCTCATGCATATGCAGGCCCCATTCTGCGTGCCAAATCAAAGTTGCCCCACATAGCGAGTGTGTGTTGGTGTGTGTGTTAGCCATTTGCAACACATGCCACACGTCTGTGTGTGCCCCTCTTGGCTGCCTCTACCTGTATTGTAATTTATTATCCTGCATGGCAAAAAGGATTTTCATCAATTAATCATGCCGTGCGATGCTACTGCAGCTAGATAACACTAACGCAACGTTGTCCGGTGTCCGTTAGCTGCTTTCCGCTGTCCGTTGTCCGTTGTCCGTTGTCCGTTGTCCGTTGTCCGTCTCACCGCTGTCCGTTGTCCTTTTGTCCTTTGTCCTCTGCCCGTTTAACCAGAATATGAGCCAAAGTCGCCCGCCCTCGTGGTCATTGAACAAAAGGCCGAGAAAAGCCAAGGCAAGGCAAGGCGGCATCAAGTCCTGAGTTATGGACCACAACACTGATAAATTAGTGCCAGGTAAGTGGGGCTAGGGTCAAAGGTGGCCAGGCACACGAAAGGCATGCTGAATTGAATTTAAGAGGAATCACAAGCTGATGAGCATTGAGAACCAAATGCAGATTAATCATCAGAGGGAGGAGCAATGAACGCAGCTAATTGAATATATATAAATAAGGTACTATACTTGATTGAAACTCATAAGCTGACTAAGCTCATTAGTCTGTATTTTGTATATTTAAGTGGGGCGAATAAAATGTATACCCAAGCTAATTTCCACGCAGATTCAGCGAGTTAAAGCCAGCATGCCGGTGGCCTTGGCCTTAGTGACTCGGGTTCCGGGTCGCCGTGTGTCCCATGTCCCTTGTGTGTCCTGTGTGTGCGTGTCCCCCCGTGTCTGGTGTCCTGTCTGGAAGCTCGGTGATTTATGGAGTGCGAGCCAAGTCCAGGTTGCCTTCGCCAGTCAGTGCACTGACTCCCTCATCCTCTTTCTCCCCACGCTGTGTGTGCGGGCATTTTAATTCGATGCCCGGGTAAATCAGCTTAAAGTGCATGAATGGCCATTTCATGGACGATTTCATCAATTATTCAAAGCCGGTCTGCCTCTAAGTAAAAGTAAATTATTTCACATACACACACTGTACATGTAGGTACTATATATATGTATATGCTATATATACCAGATATATGTACATACGCCCGACAACAGGAAAAACAAAGACCAAAAGGCTGTAGCAATTTTTCCGTTTAGTTTATTATGCAAAATTTAATTTTAATAAACAAATAGGTTCAATGAGGACAACAAGGTCCCAGGTCCAGGACCAGCTTCAGGTCAGACTGCAGTCCTGTGGCATTGCCAGTTTCAGTACGAATGATTGATTGATTGACTGACTCACTGGCTGACTGAGTGACTGACTGACGGAAGGTCGAATTGTTTTGCCTGCAGGATTATTTCTGCCTCCGGAGTCTGCCTCCGGTTAAGTTTGCCTTATTATTTCCCTTTACGGTTTTCAATTAAAACAGTTCGTTGTGTGTGCCATGCAAACTAATTCAGTTTCATGTGTCGTCTGGCGCTAATCACTGGAGACAGCAGAGTCCTTGGTTGGTACTTGTAAGGCTAATAAATTGGCTCACTTGTTATGGCTGTAAAATGCTGTGTTTTGGTATTAACTTTCAGGGAAAATTGTTGTTGAGTAAGTAGCTCTAACTACTTAAGCTGTTGGCTTAATTGGTTGGGTAAATGGGCATATCAAATATTTCAAAGCGTTTCCATGTGGATTTGTCAAGACTTAAATATCTTAAATACTTAAATTTAATAGATTTTATTAAGCTTAAGGATTTACATACTAAATAAGTACGAGAAGAGCAAAAAGAGGCTCTATGAAGAGTTTTTCCCTTAGAATTAATACAGTTAAAAACGCTGAGAAGCGCAGAGAGAGCTCTTTGCAGAGTTCATTTTGGGAGATTTGAGAAGCGCGGAGAGAGGCCCTTTGCAGAGTTCATTTTGGGAGATTTGAGAAGCGCAGAGAGAGGCCCTCTAGAGTTCATTTTAAAATGAGCATCATAACTGTTCAACTTGTTTATTTTCTATGATATAACTTATTTATATATACAAATATATTATCATAAAAATCTGCTTGAACAAAAGCCAGACGATAAATAATTTAATTAATTTAATTAAAGCATATTCCTACTCCCCACCACCCTTCACTTTGAGACTTTTTCCATTCCCTTTAAGAACCAAGATAAAAAAGGTGAGTGACTCCACAGCCTTTGGTGTCTTTGTGTCCTTTTCACCACGTGAAATAATTTAGCTCATTAGAGGAGACTCCTTCACACACAGGGCGTCCTCGTCATCCACCAGCCGCCTCAGAGTGGCTTGTTACCCAGTCAGGAGTTGGAGTTTCCACTTCGGCTATGGGGTTAATTCGGGCCATAAATTTAGCTAGTTGCATGTAGCTACTGTGGCTGCTCCTGCCTCCTGCTTGGGGGGCCAACTAAGCCTCGCCTCCGCCTCCAACTGGCTGATATAATGTGACACCAGCTGCTTAATGTTTTGGTTAAAAGCATTCTAAGTGAAATGCAACAGGGCGGAGACACCCCAGCACCGAGCTGATGCACTCTCGACTTTCACTGGCCGCAAGCACCAGAGACAAAAGAAGGCGCTACAGGAGGAGCTACAGGAGGAGCTACAGGAGGAGGTACAGGAGGAGGAGCTGAAGCAGGAGCAGGAACAGGAGCTGGAGCATAACCAGGAGCTTGGCACAGAGGCAGCTGGGGGTCAGGAGGCCGTGCCTGGCTCGGGCTGGCAATTTGCTTAAGCGAAAGGTTGCCGCACATATGAGGCAAGAAACAAACACAACTTCTTCAGTCACTGACAGTGGGCCAAAAGTAAAACAAAATGGCCAAGAAAATTTATAAATTCTTAGGCCGTTTAAGTAATAAAATAAACTTAAACAAAGTAACTCATTAAAGTTAGTTTTTAAAAATAAGAACAACACTGGTCAGAGTTTCTAATTCCAAAGTTTATTCTACTTCCAACCTGAAGGCTTTTATTTGTTATTATTCACTTTTTATATTTAATTTTCATATATTTATATATATTGATTTATATTTTGTTTATTATTTAATTTAAATATTATATAGTCCCCCTTTAGAAGCACTGTTTTTAGTACTGTTGAAAATAAGTTTGTTGCCTGCTTTTGGCCTGCGGCTGTTGTGGCAACATCATCATCATTCATTTGCGCCCAGGTGCGTTTTCGTGTGCACTCAGCTTGTGCTCGTCTTTGCTGCTCCTCTTGGTGTTTTCCGAGTGTTTTCTTGGTTTCCTCGTTGCCGGGTGTCTGTTGCACCTAGCGGGGCACCTTGCGGCGCCACCTTTTCCACGGAGGCCACTGCCCGAAGTCTGCTCTAGGTTTGTTTATTCCTAAGAGGACTACTGCCGCCTGATTTCGCTTGGCTGATTTCTTTGGGTGTGTCGGCTATATTTTTGGGCTCTAAATATACCTAATTTTTAACCTTTAATTAAAAAAAAAAAAAAAAGGGTATATTTTTGGGTTTTTTGGTCATAACTTGGTTTAAACTCAACGGATTTCAGTCTGGTGTGGTTTTTTCTTCTTGGTTTTTAATAGAGAATTTTTCTGCATTCAAAACTCGATTTCTAATTTTTAGACAAATTTTTCACTTTTTCGACGATGAAACCCCTTTAAAAAAAATAGGTAAATTTTTTGGCTCAAAAATCGGGAACTCCCTCAGTGGTTTTTTGATCGTAACTCGGCTTAAACTCAGCCGATTTCAGTCTGGTTTGGTTTTACCTTCTTGGTTTTTGTAGGAGAACTTTTCTGCATTTAAAACTCGATTTCTATTTTTTAGCCAATTTTTTAGAATTTTTACGATGTTGCCCCTTTAATTTTATTTTGCTTAAAAATCGCGAACTCCTTCAGTGGTTTTTTGATCGTAACTTGGCTTAAACTCAGCCGATTTCAGTCTGGTTTGGTTTTACCTTTTTGGTTTTTGTAGGAGAACTTTTCTGCATTTAAAACTCGATTTCTATTTTTTAGCCAATTTTTTAGAATTTTTACGATGTCGCCCCTTTAATTTTATTTTGCTTAAAAATCCCGAACTCCTTCTGTGGTTTTTTGATCGTAACTTGGCTGAAACTCAACGGATTTCAGTCTGGTTTGGTTTTTTCTTCTTGGTTTTTAATTGAGAATTTTTCTGCATTCAAAACTCAATTTCTAATTTTTGGTACATTTTTTTTTAAATTTGGACGACCTTTCATTAAACAAAAAATGGGTACATTTTTTGTCTCAAAAATCGGGAACTCCTTCAGTGGTTTTTTGATCGTAACTCGGCTTAAACTCAACGGATTTCAATCTGGTTTGGGTTTTTCTTCCTGGTTTTTAATAGTGAATTTTTCTGCATTCAAAACTCAATTTCTAATGTTTGCCCAATTTTTGAAAATTTTTCAATAAATTTCCCAATTATACCTGTGTTAGACATTATTTAGAAAATTCAAACAACCTGTTGTATAGAAAAGATAAAGTATTTACTTCCAATTCATTGCATTGCATATTCATTGAATTTACTGAAAAAATCTTATCACTTGAAGAGGAAACTAATGGGTCAGAGGTCCTTTTCCAATTGAAAAGTATTTGGAAGATAAACCTATTTAAGGTTGTTCACATACATAAATGTGTATTGAGATAAGGGTAATGGATAGATAGAGCCAAGGAAAGTACCTTTTAACCACTTTGTCCCCACTGGAAATAGTATTTCCATTAAGATAATTTTTGCCAATAGCCGCGGATAAATTTAACGACTCAGCTGGAAACGTATGCGGCAGGTCACCCACCGCTACAAGTCGACGTATAGCGAAACAGCTTTATCAAATATTGCGACATAATGGGAGTCAGACAGTCAGAGAGTCGGACAGACAGACAGACAGACATTGAGTGTTGCCTTCTGTTCCGTGGGTTTTTGGGCTCGCTCTGGTTCCGGATCGATCAGTCGAGTGCCGAAATGTCAACGAGCTACACGCGCCTCTTCCGAATCCTATTCGTGATCATTTTCCTCAAGTTGCTCTTCCTGGTGGGCCTGTACTTTCGCAGCTACGATGCCTCGACCAGGTTAAGGCGGCGACCAGTGGTGGTCTCGCAGGTGGACATATTCGATGAGCTGCTATTGGATCGCAGGGAGCGTAAGGAGTTTGTCAGGGATACATTTTCGGAAAGAAAGACAGCAGTCCTGTATTTCGTATAATCTTACTTCTAGGCCCCAGCTGGGAGCAGCAAATGAAATGGATACGCGAAGAGATGCCCTCGTTTCCCTTGGAAGAACTCGTCGAACGGGAGAAGCACTCTCAGCCCGTGAAATGTGGCCCTGCACCGGATCTAATGAACATTGATTTCCACAATACCTACTGGCAGAAAGCAGTTAATCGGAATCTGACTTATTACCTCTTTGGAGCCTACTACGATGATCGTGAGACAGTGCCAGAGGCACCGCTGGTCCGCCTGCTGACGATGGTTAATCAACATTTGGATAACAAATTCAAATATCCCACAATTTACTGTCAGTTTTGGTTCAAGGATAAGGCGGATCCCCTCATTGTTAATGTCACCGAGCATCGGGTGATGTGGCCCTTTGGACATGCCCCCCGTCGTATATATCCCACCCTAATGAGCTGTCCCCTGCCCGAGGACACTGATAGGGTGCCACAGATGGT
Organism: Drosophila nikananu; assembly: GCA_008042635.1. Lineage (NCBI taxonomy): Eukaryota > Metazoa > Arthropoda > Insecta > Diptera > Drosophilidae > Drosophila > Drosophila nikananu. The sequence continues at coordinate 14,919 of VNJV01000545.1, read as the reverse complement.
GTCCCTGGTGGGGGAGAAGTGTGCCAGGGCTAGGAATTTGCTTAGAGTGATCTACGAGCCGGATGAGGCAAACAACCCAACAAACAATAATACGGCCTCAACTTCAACAGAATCCTCCTCTTTTGCCAAGCCACCCAAGGAGCCCCGTTTTATGGTCTGTGTCAAGGCCATGGATTTTCCCTACGAGGACAAGTCCTGGCGACTTATAGAATGGCTGGAGCTGATGCGTCTCCTGGGTGCCTCTAAAGTCTGGCTCTACGATGCCCAAATGCATCCGAATATGACCCGAGTGCTAAAGGATTATCCTGGTTTTGTGGAGGTGCGTGCCATGTCCTTGGGGCGAGGAGAGCCCCATGCACGTCCCCATTTCCATCACTATGCCATGGCAGCGGATGGTTTCAATCGGATATTGAACGAAATGATACCCTACAACGATTGCTTCTACAGAAATATGTACAAATACGATTATATTGGGGTCTTTGACACCGATGAGGTGATCATGCCGCTGGGCAACACCACCGACTGGAAGCAGCTGGTGAAACTGGCCCGCATTGTGCCCGACTATGAGAGTGTCACGTCCAAGGACTGCACCGAATGGGTGAGCTTTTGCTTCCGCAATGTCTACTATCCGCGATATCCGGAGCGGCCCAAGGTGTATCGCAATCTGTCCAGTTCGTTCTATATGCTTCAGCATGTGGAGCGGGTGCGGCAGCATTGCAATCGGGGGGCGGCAGCCAAGTGTCTGCATGACACAAGATTTGCGGTGGGTTTGCATAATCATTTTACGTTTTTCCATACGGAAAATGCGGCCTGCGGTGCCAAATCGGTGCCCATTGAGTTTGCCCAGATGCAGCACTATAGGGAGCCGGACACAAAGTCACTGCTGATTGATCCGATCATCGATGCCAGCATCTGGCGGTTCCAGCCGCAGTTGCAGTCGCGGATCGAGGAGAAGTATCGGCGTCTGGGATTCCTGCCCAACGAGCAGCAGCTGGCGGAGTCGATGGAGCGGCGGCGACGCAAGGATGAGTTGCAGTTGAAGGAGGCGGTGGGGCAGGCGGGGTGAGGATTCGTAGAGTTCATATAGATTTTTATATGGAAAAGATATGGCCTGGGATCTCTAGCTGAATAATAACCCTCTAAAACTCAAAATTAATTTTAAAAACTGTCCAAAAGTATGCTATGTTATATTACTCTTGCATCTAATGAATCATAGCCTACTTTTGGACACCATTTTTAGGCGATTCACAATTTTCAGGGAATATTTCTTTCTTTTTTTTTTAATAGGTTAAGTTATTTTTTTGGAAAATACAACATTAAGAATGAAATGAAGATTAATTTGATATTTTTTTATATGAAAATTAATATATAATATTCTTTGATATGATTTGATATTTTTGTATATGAAAATTATCCTATGATTTGATAAACAGTAAATGTTTATCAAAATATATTAGTGTTTTCTGTCTTTTTCATATAAAATTCATAGGAATACTTATCTAAAACAATTAAGGTTATTTTATAATTTTCACTAAATGATTTCAACCTCATTTTTTTTAAACAACATATTTTTTATTCTAATATAAAAAAAACTCTATGTTGAGCTATAGAATATAGAAGCTCAATCTAAGTTAAGTTTAGGTAAAGCACCAAATTAAACCATTCATTCAAACCTAATAAAGCATAAAACTTTTCCACTGTTCTACCACATTTTTTTGTAAATGCTTAAACACAAATTATTTGTTTAAATGCTTAAACTAGGCAATATGTGAATAAAGATCACAAATAGAAACGGCCTGTCAAGTGTTAAAAGACGAAGAAGAAGCTGGCTTTAACCATGTGACGCAAGATCAAAATTAATTGCAAACAGTTGGCCAAACAAACGGCCAAAAGTGGAACAATTTCGGAGCCGAACAAGAAAACATTACTTTATAAAAAAAAAATTATAGCTTTATGATTGTTCAATAGCAAAGGTGAATTTTGTTTATTGAACAAATAGCTGGCCCCGAAAGCGGTCTAGGTCAAATACCACAAACGTCATTCTGAGCCAAGAGCTGCGGATGCAAGCCAAAGGTGGTTAATGTGTAAACACAGTTAATGAGTTCTTAAAACTAAAATCTGCTTGAAATATTTATTAGGAGAAAGAAAAATATACAAGCTTTTCGTTATTCATAAAATCTAATTTGGGTAAATTCATGAAAAGTTTATTATATTTCATATGAGTTAAATAATTCTTTTCGGTAATTGAACAAGTTGAACTTGAAATATTTTATGCACTATTAATATTTAAAGGAACTTCTATACATTTAAATCTCTGAAACAAATTTTTAGTTGATTGTTTTCATTGTAACAATTTAATATAATTAATTTGGCACACTGTTAGGAAGCTAAATTTGTTAAATTAAATTAGTACAAATATTACTTGCATGTATCGACCAATACTTAAATACTTAAAATATCTTAAGCAATTTATTTTCAGAGAATGCAATATTATTTTATTTAAATATTTTTGTACTGATTATTATTAATTTAATCAGAAGCGTGCTATGCAGTGAAGGAGTCATTTCCGACCCTATAAATCATATATATACTTGATCAGTATCAAAAACCGAGTCGATCTAGACATGTCTGACAGAAAAAAATAATATATTTAAAAAAAATTTTATAAATAAAAAAATGAGAAAATTAAAAAAAAAACAAAAAAAGATTGTTTTCAAATTTATTATGCTTATTTGTTAGGCCAGTAAAAACTAGCAGAAAAAAGTTTTCCAAATTTAAATTAATGCGTTTTCGGCCAACTTATGATATTTTAAACCTTTGAAATTCCCAAGAAATTAACATATAAAAATGTGGATTTAATTTCAAGCCCAAAAAGCCAATAATTGCCTAAAATTATGTATCTTTAAATTCACTATTAAAATTTAAATGGATAAAAAATTAAATAAAAGCATTTTTGGCTTAGTTATGAGTACAGAAGCTTAGGTTTCCGAAAGCTAACTAACTTTAATAAACTAAATTGAAATTCACTTAAAATCTGACTTTTCCTATATTTTAAATTTAAATTTTATGAAATGTATGATATATAATATATTTTAAATTAATATTCTTTATAATGTACAATTCATGCGTATGTATTATATCTTAATAAAGTTTTTATTCAATTTGTAAGCCAATAAATTCCCGACTGCCAAAATACAGAGGAAGCTAGCTATTGCCAAACTCATTTTATTTCTATTATGGTTTTCTTACTTCCTCGCCTTTTAATTACTAAGCATAAAGCTTGAGCTTTATATTTTTAAAAATATTTTGCGAATCAATTTAGAATTTAGAAGGGTTTTACTTATTTATCAATTGCAACGCAGCAGGCTTAGAAATCATTGTCAAAATCAATCACAGTTGTCAGTCTGCCAAAGGCCTGTACATTTCATTCCAACTTGTGGCAGCTTGGGCTCAGCTTAGCTCCCAGTTTGAATATTAACCCAAAAAATCAGCAATAGTTTTGGGTAAGTATTTTGTTCCGGCATGAGAGCATCCCCCGTTCATCGCCGTTCGGTACTGCATATTAATCCACATCCCAGGGTTGACCATGGCAGAGGACGGGATACAGTTGTATGAGTGCCGCATTTGCTGGGAGACTCCCAAGGAGGCGGTGGTCCCCAGGTGCGGTCATCTGTTCTGCTGGCCCTGCCTCCACCAGTGGTTCTTGACGTGGCCGGATCGCAAGCGTTGTCCCATGTGCCCAGCCCTTGTCGATGATGATGTCCTTCTATCGCTGGGAAAGAACACAGAGAATCCAGAATCCAATGAAGTTCTACCAGATGCCGAGTAGCCTTCAATGATGATTTGATTTCCACATGTCATTCGGCTTTACTTCCTTCACATTTTACATTTTTAGAACACATTTCCCTAACTTTAAGGATTCACGTCCATATTGCAACACGAAGATGAACAAATTCTATGCAAACTTCTTCAAATTTTCTTTCGGTTGGCTGCTATTTGCACAAGTGAATCTTGTTAACATTTACTCACTAACTAGTTTGTAAATTTTAAACACTAAAAACGTAAATTGTAAGCCACACACAAAATTGTGAAACTAAAATTTCTCTTTCAGCACAAATCTGTTCGAATAATATTTTAATTAAAATAAATTTTGGATTGTCAACACCAATCTTGAGTATCCCTGATTTTTTGTTTGCTGCTCTTGACCAGTTCTTAGCCAAAAGCGGCTAAAAGCAATGGCAAACTCTGTTATTTTCTGGCAACAGGCTCTGTTGTTGCATCGAACGTGTTGTAAGTGCAAAGTTTAGCAGTTGCTGGTGGCTATTTCTCGGCTTTTGGCTATGACTTCAGTTGGCCCTAAGCAGGTGGAGGTTCTGGATGTGACTAGCCACGCCCTCTGACTCTGCCATATGTCATATACATTTTTGTGGGTCATTTATTTATTTTCTCATTTATTTGTAACCTTTTTCCAATTTTTTATATATTTTTTCACAGTATTTGTTATTTTTTGAAGCATTTTTTTGTTTTAAGTTCAGTTGCTCATTTTAGTAATTACATTTTTCTTGATTTACTATTTAAAATGCTTAATTTTGTTCTTCATTTTCGTGGCTTTGTAGTTCTAGTGTCTGCAATATTATGCACTTTCATAATTCCATTGTTTGCACTTTGAGCTTCAAGAGATCCCTGCTCTTTGTTGGCTTTTAAAGTGCACATAGAATTTAATTTAATTTGCGTGTTTGCCCATTTATCCACTTCCAATTAATTGCATTGCACAAAAGCAGCTGGAGTAGGAAAAACATTTAAAAACACAAAAAAAAAAAAAAAAAACTGAAAAACAAGGTAAAATGTGAACATGAAAAAGCAACAACTAAACGAAGGCAAACACGCTACAAATGTGGTAAAAAAAAAATAAATATAAAACAAAGCATGCACATACATTTTTATGTGATATAAAATATAAAATATAAATAAAAAATAATAATTATTATTTGGCCAAATGGCGTATTAATGATATGAGCAAACATGGCCCAAATCGTGTTGTTGCAAATTATGCGAGGCAGCCGGGCTATCATTTTTTAATTAAATGTTTTAACGCTAATCCTGAGGGTGGGAAAGGCAGGGGGCAGGGGACAGTTGGGATTAAGCAAAAATATTTAAATAGCAACCAGGACGAGAGGCAAACAAAAGGATAACAGAGGCAGAGGCGCTGCATAGCAGCTAGCCAGCGGAAGCGGAAACGGAAACGGAAACGACAGCCAGCGACAATGGCGCCGCGTCACGCAAATGTCACCAAATGCAGTCAGCTTTCAAGTCCATGCCACAAGCGGCAATGCATCCTTTAAGGCAGCCATCCAAAGACTAGACCTGAGACATTACCCTTATTTTTTATACAATTTTTATTTGTATATTAATATTTTAACATATTTTATCTAAAAGAGTCGTAGTAGCCTCTGAAATGAAAACTTTTATACTGTTTCTTTGTCGGCCCTAAAAAAAATACTATTTTCGCCAAATTAAAAAAAAAAAAAAACAGAGAAGGGATAGTCAGTCGCGTTGTGTCACTAAATCACGCTCATCAACTATATATATCTTTGCATATATATATATTTATATTTGTTCGAGTTATTATTTTGTTTTTAAAGTTTACATTTGTCGCCAAAGAGAAACCACAAAAAAGAAATACGTTAAATTAGTGCGAAAAAAATTCGGCAAATTATAATTCCAAACCAAAAAAAATGCGACAAAGTACAAATTATTTTTCTTAAAATTAAAAATCAAGGCAGCAAAAGAGAAAAAGTGCGCAGTGCCATGGAGGTGAGTGTATAAACCAAGTTATTTTAATAACAGCCCCTGGGGAATCCCCGAAAGTATGCCCATTGCAATTGAGCGGATCTCCGCCCCCGCCATCCTTTGCCCGCTTTCCCATTTGCCATATTTGCTGGCCATCTTGTTCAAACCCAAAACTACAAGGATACACACAGGAACCACCGAGTTCTCCAACTAAAAACAGAACAAAAGCGAACCAAACAAAACAAAACATTGCCAAAAACAAAACACACAATGCAACAGGGAGCTGGCCATGTTTTTTGTTAATTAAAATTGGCATAGCAGCTGCATGGTAGGGAAATGCTAGGAAAGCAACAACATTTTTGCATTTTCATCAGTTTTTCGGGAGGCAAAAGCCAGCAAACATTTGAGCCAGCGACAGGGACAGCTCACGGGTCACGGGTCACAGGAAGTAAAGTAAAGGAAACGAATAAATGAATGAATGTCTCACGATTTATAGGGTATATAAGGGATATATATATATGTATATATATGTAGGTACTCTATGTATATACAAGTATATATTATATATTCACCTACAAAGTGCTTCATTTTTCAATGGATGACAACCCCCTCTTTGGGGGAGAGCCCCCCTCGATTTATGTGCCGCCAATAAATTTACTCAACACTTTTGGCCCTTCGACTAATACAATATTTACATCAAATTGGGCCAGACGAGGGGGGGCGGTGGGCGAAATAAAAAATTGCAATGCGTTTTTCTTGGCCAAGAACAGGAGAGAGAGAGAGAGAAAGGGGAGAGAAAGAGAAAAATAGAGAGAGAGAGGGTGAGCAGGGAAAAGGATTGCCAGCACTTGAAGAAAACTGTTGCACTCCACATTTAAGCTTTCATTTTGTCACATTTTTGCTTGAAAATTTTCAAAGATTTTGTCTTTGAAATTAGGTTTGCTTTATTTGTTATATCAAGTTTTCTCTTAATTATATCCTAGATTATTTCAACAATTTTTTATTATAAATACCTTAGGATTCCATTGTTAAATAAGAATATACATAATATATAGGTAAGTTTTTGTTTTATTTTCTTAAGATTTCCTTCAGTTTTTTCATATTTTCTTAAGATTTCCTTCATTTTCTGTTTTATTTTCTTAAGATTTCCTTCAGTGTTTTTTTTTCTTAAGATTTCCTTCATGCACTGGTATTTTTATATTGATTAAAATTAAACTATTCATTAATCAAGTAGAAAGGAAAAGTCTAAGCTAAATATTATTGGTTTGTTAAATTATAACTGGAGTGTCTTTTCCTATTTTCTTAATTTCTTCATCATACTAAATCATAGATTAATTTAAACAAATATCGTTAATATTTTGTACTTAACCTGAAATCTTATATATATTAAGTTAATTTCTATGTTTATTTAAAATTTTACCTTTAAAACAAATCTCTGATTGGTTAAATTTTTTACTTATCCGTATTTCTCGTTTAATTTCCTAATTTTCCTTTGTTCCTGCAATTTTATTTGATATGTCTTTTGTTATTTTCTTTATTAATCTTTGTTTTATTTCTTTAAGTGTTTAAAGTAATAATGTAATATACAATTTAAAAAATAATAATATTATAAATCAACTGTAATGTTTCTTAGCTAAAAATATTTTAAGATTTCATTCTTAAAACTTAGTTAAATAAGTCTTTATATGATTTCTTTGTTTAATCATGATTTTATCTTTGAATATGGGAAATTATGAATTTCTTCTTTTATGAATCCCTAAGCTAAATATATCATCTTTAAATTTGATATATTTGTATCAAATAATGTTATATAATTAAGAAAATAAATGTATATATGTATATATTTACCTTTTATATATTCCCAAATATTTCCTAAAAATTAACTCTTACTTTTCCTCTCTGTCCCCTTGGCTTTCCCTTGTACTGTTTTTGTTTCAGTTTTGGCTTTCCCCTCCTCCTGGGCTGTCGTTTAAGTTAAAAGCGCATTTGTAAAGGGAAAATGGGGAAAAGCGTAGCAGCAGCAGCCCTTCAAGATCCCTGAGCGCCTTTTAAAAGGCAAATCTGCAGTGCAATGCCTTGGCATTTCTGCTCCTCACACCCACCGCATTACATTAAGTGTTCAGTGTTCAGTGTTAAGTGTGTGGGGCGGTCCAAGGACACTGATTTAGCATTAGAGGAGAGGGTTAGTGGAGGAGGAGTCCCAGTCCAAAAAGGATTCCCATAAAGAACCAGAAAGAGAAAGGAAACCAAACACCCAAAGAGCCTGTCAAAGGCCGTGGCCATTCTCAAATATTCGAGCCACGCTTTTGACGTCGATTTCGATTCCGTGTACATACTTTTTCTCGATATTTTCCATTCTTTTGCCGCCACTCGAAGGCCCCCATTTAAACTTATGACAGCCAAAGCCAAATGAAAGTTTGCTTTTTTGCTTGGCATTTTTTTTATTTTCTCCTCCTAACCCCCAATAACCCTCCTGCGACACGAGCAAAACAAAACAAATAGAGAAATGTGGCCATTAGTTAAACTTTAGCCATTGGAAAGGGTCGCACAGGACACTGAAACGGGATAGAAACTTAAATTAACTTTAAAACTAATATTAAAAACGTATTTAACATTTTTTTTTTCTGTTTTTTTGTTTCATTTCTGGAATTTTTATTCATTTTTAATTAACCCCTAAACGTTCTTAAGAGCCTGTTAATTTGTTTTCTTAATTAATATAAAGACGTACTATTTTTGTGTATTAAATTAACCCCAAAAAGTTAGCTTTAAACTTTGTAAATTCCTTTTCCAAATTATTAAAAAGTAGTTCAAGTTGGCATACATTTTCTAGAATTATTTTTGTATTTAAATTAACCTTAGACCTGCTCTAAATCCTGTAAATTCTTAAAAAGTTGTTCGATTTAGATTAAATGTTAAAAACAAGTTTCAAGGTTAAATTTAAATATAAATTCAAAAATAAATATAGATAAATATAAATTCAAAAATAAATATAGATAAATATTTATTTTTGCATTTCAATTTAAATTTAACCTTGAAACTTTTTTTTAACCTTTTTTTTAACATTTAACTTTTTTTTTTAATTCTTAAAAATTTCTTTTTTTTTTTTTTGTATTTTAATTTAACTTTAAATCATTTGTTAAGCCTGTAATTTTCTTTATTTTTTTTCAATATTAAAAAAAACTAATTATTACATTTGCTAAAATTACTTTTTATTTTAAATTAACACAAACATCTGCTTTATATCCTGTAATTTCTTTTTAATTTCCATTTTATCTATTTTTTTTATTTTAAGATTTATTTTTGAATTTTAATTCAACTTTACATCATTTTTTAAGTATGTAATTTTCTTTCTTTTTTTCAATCTTAAAAATAAATAAGTTAGGTTTGCTAAAATTACTTTTTATTTTAAATTAACACAAACATCTGCTTTATATCCTGTAATTTCTTTTTAATTTTTATTTTGTAGCTTTCATTTTATCTTTTTAATTTGTAAAATTAGTTTAATGTTTTTTTTATTTTTATTTAAAACTACCCCGAATTATTTCTTAATATTTATTACTAACTTACCTAATTTTCTTTTGCCTATTTTCAAGCTTAGAGTGTTTAGCTGTTCGTTTTTTGCACTTTTTTGTTGCTTCGTTTCGGTTTGTGCTTTTCTGGTTGAACCGTAATAAGTTTCAGGCGCTTTCCCGCTTTTCCAGGCTAATAAGAAATGCGTGATGTGTTACCCCCCACACACACCCACACACACAACACTCTCTCTGAAGTGTGTTGGGTGTCGCAGCCACTCGAATCATCGAGTCCCCAGTCCCAGTCCCAGAATCGAGGGTGTGTAAATATTTGTTCCTCAAGCTGGCAACTTATGTGCACACACACGTCCTCGTCCTCGTCCTCGTCCTTCGCCTTGTTTGGGTCAGTTGCAGTTCGAGTGGAACTAGTCCATGGCCCCTACCCTTTTTCCCCTCTCTAAGCCGGAAAATTTTCAGAAAATTTAGCTCACGTAGCAAGGAGTTCACGTGTTGGGTGTCCATCTTTGGAGGAGAATTCGCGTGATTGTCTCATTAGCAGGAAGAAAGAAGGGAGAAGTAGGGGCAGGAGCTACAGAGAGAGAGTAGATAATGCATTACAAAATGAGTAAATAGTTGCATTAAAGTTAGACCCTTAAAACCCCCCGAGTTAGGAGAAGAAACTTAACAGAAAGAAAGGTATTTCTTTCAGCTAGAAAATTAACTTAGATCACCTGCTTTGTCCTGCTTTATTTTTAAAAATATAAATGATTTAAAGTAGTTCCCAGAGTTTTCCCTATAAAACCCTCAAACTATAATTTTTTTTTTGGGATCCCTATAGCCTTGAGCCCACATTTGTCATTGTTCGTTTTGCTTTCAGTTCAGAGATTCAGTCTACAATTTGCTTTCGACTAACAAACAACACAAAAATAGACTAACCAGACCAATATTGGAATTGTTCTGGTCGAGTATAGAATTCCATTATTCCATAAGTTTATTGTGAGTTACCTTAAATTACGTTCATCAATTTTCATTTTCAAATTATGCGCCACAGCTTAACGCCAGCCAGCAGACGAGTGCGAACATGTTTTCGACGAATTTCTACAACATGAAGAATTTCGCCAGTCCAAATATTTATTTTAGTCGCAATCCCAAGACTGCAAACGAACCGAAGGATACCGTCAAGGCAGTGCCAACAGTTGATATCGCCAAGGATAAGGTGTCCATTGTGGGGAAAGTGGAGAAACTGGTGAAAGTGGAGAAATTGGAAAAAGTGGAGAAGGTGGGGAAAATTCAGAAGGTTGGGAAAATTCAAAAGTTGGAGAAAAATAAGAAGGTGGAGAAGATAGAGAAGATGGAGAAGGTGCAAAAGATGGATAAAGTGGAAAAGAAGGAGAAGATGGAAAAGAAGGAGAAGATGGAGAAGATGGAGAAGATGGAGAAGGTGGAGAAGGTGAAGAAGGTGAAGGTGGAGAAGGTGGAGAAGGTGCAAAAGTTGGATAAAGTAGAAAAGATGGAGAAGATGGATGAAGTGGAGAAGATGGAGAAAGTGGAGAAGATGGACATCTCTCAAGACATCGTCATGGCTGCCCCTGAGGCTGAGTTCATTACCCAGGGAAGAAACCGAAAGAACCGCAATAAGAACAAGAATGCCAACAATGGAAATGCGGCCAACACTCCCTCTCGAGAGTCCAGTCAGTCTAGTAACAATCCAAAGAATGCCAAGCTAAGAAAGCTTGACAACCCTCAGGAGCTGCTGAAGAAAGTGCAAGACCAGCAGAAGCCACAGCAGCAGAAGAAATCTGTGCAGCAGCAACAGCAGCAGCAGAGACCAGTGCCGCAGCCACAACAAAAGCAGCAACAGCAGCAGAAATCACAGCCACAGCAGCAGAAGTTTCAGCAACAGCAGATGCAGCTACAGCAGAAGCAACATATAAAGCAGCAGAGCTTCCAGCAGCAGCCGAAGTCGCAGCAGTTGAACCAACTGCAGCACAAGGGACAGCAACTGCCACAAACACAGAACAGAACACAAACACTACAACAGAAGCCTCAACACCAGAGGCCGCATCAGCAGCAGCAGAAACCGCAGCTGCAAAAGAAGCAGCAGCCAGATGTAATTGAGAAGCCGCCAATGTTTGTAAATATCCATAAAATGAAATTTTCCGATGTCCTGAAGAGCCAGGAAACGAAAGCTCCTGAAATCACTAAAACCAACCAGGCAAAGACCTTCCCGGAGAATCTAAAGAACCAGGGGAAGCCACAACCCGAAAGCCTTAAGAATCAGAAAAACAAAGCTCCTGAAAACCAAAAGATTCAAGGGAAGAAGGCTCCTGAAACCATGAAGAACCAAGAGAAGACATTATCCGAAATTCTCAGGGGCCCGGAGAAAATGATCGAAAACCTGAAGAATCAGGAGAAGAAAGCTGCTGAAGTCTTGAAGAATCAGGAGAAGAAAGCTTCTGAAGGAATGAACAACGAGGAGAAGAAAGTTCCTGAAGTTATGAAAAACCTGGAGAATAAAGCTTATGCAGTCATAAAGAACCAGGAGCATAAAGCTGCTGAAGAAATGAAAAACCAGGATAAGAAAGCTTCTGTAGACATGAATAATCAGGAGAAGAAAGCTGCTGAAGTTATGGAGAACCAGGAGAGGAAAGCTTCTGTAGATATGAAGAATCAGGAGAAGAAAGCTTCAGAAGCCATGAAAAACGAGGAGAAGAAATCTTCTGTAGACATGAAAAACCAGGAGAAGAAAGCTTCTGAAGGAATGAAAAACCAGGAGAAGAAAGTTTCTGAAGGCTTGAAAAACCAGGAGAAGAAAGTTTCTGAAGACATGAAGAATCAGGAAAAGAAAGCTTCTAAAGGCATAAAAAACCAGGAGAAGAATGCTCCTGAAACTATAAAGAATCAGGATAAGAAATCTTCTGAAATCATAAAGAATCACGACAAGAAAGCTCCTGAAATCATGAAGAACCAGCAGAAAAAAGCTCCTGAAATCATAAAGAATCAGGCCAAGGCGTCCCCCCAGGAGAACCTGAAGCCGAAACCGTCGAAGGCACAAGCCGAAAGCCAGATGAACCAGGAGAAGCCAGCTACTGAAATCCTGAAGAACCCAACAAAGGCAGCACCGGAGGTCATACAAAATCAGGAGAACCCAGCTGCCGAGACGTTCAAGACTCTGGAGAAGGCAGAAGAATCACAAACCGAAAGCCTCCAGTTGGACCCTGTGCAGACCACTTCCGATCAAATGGCATCGTTGATTCCGCCTCCCGAGTCTCCCCAAGAACCTAGAGAAACCGCTAATGATACCTCCGACCTCCTTGAACAAAAGCAATCCGGCAATCCGGAGTCCGAGAGCGAGCCGAGTGTGAATGAACCCATCGAGATGGGTGACGACGACGAGCTGAGTGTGCCGCATCACCCATTGAACAACCTGTGGACCCTGTGGTATTTGGAGAACGATCGCACCAAGACCTGGGAGGATATGCAAAACGAGGTGGTCAGCTTCGATACCGTCGAGAATTTCTGGAGCCTCTGGTCGCACATCAAGCCACCGTCAGAGCTTAAGCTCGGCAGCGATTATAGTCTCTTCAAGAAGGGCATTCGCCCGATGTGGGAGGACGAGGCCAACAAGAACGGTGGCCGCTGGATTATCTCCATCCACAAGAATAACAAACATGACCTGGATAACTTCTGGCTGGACACGATGCTCTGCCTGATCGGTGAGACCTCCAACTATGCTGACGATATTTGCGGTGCTGTGGTCAACATTCGTAACAAGTGCAACAAGATCTCCATTTGGACGGCCGATGGCAAGAACGAGGCTGCCGCCTGGGATATTGGCCAAATGCTACGCAACGGTATGCGTCTCTCCAATAAATACACCGTGTCCTACCTACTCCACAATGACACCAAGCAGGGCTCTGCCGTAAAGCCTTTATACACGCTGTAGACGTGGCATAATTAATAACAATTATCACATATGTAGCACTGGAAGAAACAATCCCAAAGCCAGATCCTTGTATATATATATAGAATTTTTGGTATTTTTACACACCCTCGCACTCGTTCTAGCACACAGGCAAATTGCACACCTCTCTAAACACACTCCACACCCACAGACACACACGAGCACACACAAGGACACATTGCAAGTCGAACATCGAAGGAGCATGCAACATGATATAGGTTTGCCAACCATTATCAATTAGTCCACGATATCCACGATATATGGATGGAATCAGCACTCAAAATCTCGAGTCAAGCCGCCTTACTTTCATATAAATTTTAACGTTGTTCTTGGAGACCCGAAGGATATAAATATATATATTCCAATGTTTGCTAATCTATTCAAGGAAAGTCTTTGTTCATTAAGTATTTGGGTCTTTAAAAAAATGGGGTATATTTTTTGCTTCAAAATCGCGAACTCCTTCAATGGTTTTTTGATCGTAACTCGGCTTAAACTCATCCGATTTCAGTCTGGTTTGTTTTTTTCTTTTTGGTTTTTGTAGGAGAACCTTTCTGCATTTAAAACTCAATTTCTATTTTTTGGCAAATTTTTTAGAATTTTTACGATGTCGCCCCTTTAATTTTATTTTGCTTAAAAATCGCGAACTCCTTCAGTGGTTTTTTGATCGTAACTCGGCTTAAACTCAAGCGATTTCAGTCTGGTTTGGTTTTTTCTTTTTGGTTTTTGTAGGAGAACATTTCTGCGTTTAAAACTCGATTTCTATTTTTTGGCAAATTTTTTAGAATTTTTACGATGTCGCCCCTTTAATTTTATTTTGCTTAAAAATCGCGAACTCCTTCAGTTGTTTTTTGATCGTAACTTGGCTTAAACTCAACCGATTTCAGTCTGGTTTGGGTTTTTCTTCTTGGTTTTTGTAGGAGAACATTTCTGCATTTAAAACTCGATTTCTATTTTTTGGCAAATTTTTTAGAATTTTTACGATGTGACCCCTTTAATTTTTGTTAGCTTAAAAATCGCGAACTCCTTCAATGGTTTTTTGATCGTAACTCGGCTTAAACTCAACCGATTTCAGTCTGGTTTGGTTTTTTCTTCTTGGTTTTTGTAGGAGAACTTTTCTGCATTTAAAACTTGATTTCTATTTTTTGGCCAATTTTTGAGAATTTTTACGATGTGACCCCTTTAATTTTATTTTGCTTAAAAATCGCGAACTCCTTCAGTGGTTTTTTGATCGTAACTCGGCTTAAACTCAACCGATTTCAGTCTGGTTTGGTTTTTTCTTCTTGGTTTTTGTAGGAGAACATTTCTGCATTTAAAACTCGATTTCTATTTTTTGGCAAATTTTTTAGAATTTTTACGATGTCGCCCCTTTAATTTTATTTTGCTTAAAAATCGCGAACTCCTTCAGTTGTTTTTTGATCGTAACTTGGCTTAAACTCAACCGATTTCAGTCTGGTTTGGTTTTTTCTTCTTGGTTTTTGTAGGAGAACTTTTCTGCATTCAAAACTTGATTTATAAATTTTGGCAAATTTTTTAGAATTTTTACGATGTCGCCCCTTTAATTTTATTTTGCTTAAAAATCGCGAACTCCTTCAATGGTTTTTTGATCGTAACTTGGCTTAAACTCAACCGATTTCAGTCTGGTTTGGTTTTTTCTTC